>JASGXE010006231.1:0-26397 GCA_030068105.1 Sinentomon sp. SZTP_YWyxl
GCATTGTAAATTCTCACCATCTGACATGGTTGGCGATCACTGGATTGCCCTGTATAGAGGAGATTTGAACACTCTTGAAGTCTTCGACCCTTACGGTGGGTTTTCACTTCGTCGAAAACCTTTTGTCAATCAATTCAAAAGGATGCTGTGGCGCAATCATCAAGGATATAGAGAAGTTCAAACACTGCTCTTTAACAATGCTCAAATACAGCATGAACTAACTGAAAGTTGTGGAGTTCATTGTGTCGCATACCTTTTTCTCAGGATATTTGAAAAATGGACTCCTTTTACCATAATCGATGATTTTTTCAGTACCAACACTGAGCTGAACGAGTGCCTGTCAATTGCTATAGTTCTTGAAGAACTGTGTCTGAATAACTCAAGGATTAAGGAAACCTTATAAATACTCTGTTGAAAAAATCAGTGAAATAGTGCAGGCAGGGAAATCATCACGAAAACATTGCACAGCAAATACCCAAAATGGAGGATACATATTTTAAATTTCTGCATCCATTCACATGCCTCATCAGTGGAAGCACTCAATGTGGAAAGTCAAACTTTGTTTTTCGATTGCTCCAGGATTCCCAAATAATCATCAAGCCCTCACCTCAAAATATCATCTATTGCTATTCTGAGCAACAGCCTAAATTGCTGCAGCAGGCTGTTGGAGAGGACTTGCAAGGTGCATATTATTAGGGGTTTACCGAAAGATGTCTTTGAATTTAACCCTCATCAAAGAAATGTTTTGGTACTGGATGATTTGATGTCATCGTGTTCTGTTTCCAAAGAAAATCAACGATATGTGGAAGATCTCTTCACCAAAGACAGTCCATCACAAAAATCTCAGCATTTTTCTTAATAACTCAGAACATGTTTCAAAGAAGCCCATCTTCCGTACAATCAGTTTAAATTGCAGCTATTTAATACACTTCAAGAATCCCCGAGATATGAGTCAAATTTGTCATCTTTCAAGACAGATGTATCCGGGGATGCGTGAAAGAGGGAAACTAATCGAAGAAGCATATGCAGATGCATGTTCAAGAGCGCATGGATATTTGTTAATAGATCTCAAGCAAGATACTGATGATAAGTGTCGCATCAGAACGAATGTGTTGCCAAGCGACGCTTCAGCCTCCATTGTCTATGTCCCAAAACATTTGCTTTCAAATAGCGAAGCAACCGAAGTTGAGATTTACCAGTAGCGTTTATGGGATTATAAACGTGCGTTCATATTCCGGAACTGTATCAGTATGAGGTCGAGACTCAGTGCAAATAGGCTGTTCTTGCGAAATCTTGCAGGACCTAACCCTTATAGAAGTGGGAAGAGTCATGCACAGAGGAGAAGAATCCGGGAATTGATACGAAGAGCTAAGCCCTCACAGCTCTATTCAGTTTGTGAAATTTCTAAAAATGTCTTGAATGGTGTTGTAAGGCTATCAGACTGCCAGAAACGGAAACTTAAACGATACAGAAGAGTTCTGAGAACGCTTGCAAACAGGAGAGTAAATTTAAAAGCTAAGCGCAGACTCATCCTTCAACGTGGAGGATTTCCAGTAATACCACTTCTCCTCAGTGCAGTAGCTCCACTCATAGGATCGTTGTTTGGCAGAAGTGGATAATCGTTCTTACAAGATGAAGAAGATGATCTTGACACCTGCTACTTTCCAACAACCAACGCAAACTTTTACAAGGGATAACCAACAAACTTTAGGCACTCAAGAGACATCTCTGGATCAAGAAATGCTAAGTATCCTTCATAATAATCTCTTAAATGAAGATGACAAAATTAAGCTCTATCTCAGGTCGCTTCTACGTGTGTTACGCTTGAAGGATAGGTCACGGTTTGAAATGGGACAAACAAATCTTGGTGATACTTTATTCCCCGAACCAATTCCTGTCAAAGTTGTCGACTCCACCCTCCCACTATAGCGAGATCCAACTCATAAAAAGGAAAGTTCTCTTGGCAGAAGCGGCATTCTCTTTTCAAGCGATATCGCTCCCACTTCCAAGTTAAGCGTTGGATTGCAAACAGATTCGTTTGATAAGGCAAAGCCAGGTGAAGAAATAAAAGTGAGCTCTACACCAGCCTCGGTTTCCTCCAGTTTTGAAGGTGAAGCACAATGGCGAACTCCTGTGCGTGAAAATATCAGTTCTCTCAGAAGTGCACCATTTACTTTAGATAAAGTGTTGAAATTTATCAAAGCCAGCGATCGTGGCAGGGCCCAAATAATACTAACTGCGATCGAGGAACATTACCGAAAAGGAAGTGAAATTGGAAAAAAGATTTACTGGGATCCCAACACAGCTGAACTTATAGTGGATGGTATCGTTCAGCCAGGAACAAATATCGTGGATATTCTTCAACACACAATTGAAAGTTCTGCATCCAACGATCCTTTGCCCAATCCACCACCTCTATTTGATCTGTTCACAGATATACTTGTCACATTACCCATTTCACCTTTGAAGTTGGACAAACTTGTGAGAAAAAGTAAACGTTTAGCTAATCCCCAAGGCACGAGATGGATAGCATACTAAGCGAAGATGTGGATCTTGTCATTGGGATTGTCGATTTCAATTGCTTTCGAGATAAGTACAATCAGCTATTTGCCAAAGAAATGTCAATAATGCTGATATCAATTCCCAAAATCAAAAGCAAAGATGGGATCATTGCTCAGGGAACATTCTTATTTCTGCCACCTCACAGGTGGAATGAACTTAGCGCCAGACAAAAGATAACCAACTCCTGGATAACATCTTATCTTCACGGTTTGAATTTTCAGGACGGATGGATTCCATATGCTCAAGCGGAAGGGATCCTCCAATACTATGTTTTCACCTATAATTGTTCTATGTTGTTCGTGAAAGGCTCGGAGAAAAAGCTACTCTTATCAAACCTTCTGAGTTCTTCTCTATCAAGTTCAGAATTTTTTGATCCTGTGAAAGTTTTCAATTTGGAAGACACAGTTGTCGGTCATGAAAAAACAGACGCTGTTCAACGTGAGATCATCTCTCAGGAATGTTACTGTATCCATCACGCGAAGGATATCATTGATGTCAGGAAGAAAATGGGTGTTGAACGAAGGATACCTTCCCATCGTATGCCACTTAAAGTGTCTAATGAGCAGTGCAGTCTTGCGAAGTGCTATATCAATTTCAACCACTATTTCAATATTTATTTTGATCATTGCTGATCATATTCCATCTGAATATCCACATCGCATTCCACTAAAAAAACACATGCTTATAATTTTTCAAATTGCAAATAAAAAAGTAGTCCAAACATCTAAATTCTAACAATGAGTAGTGAAGCATGAATCAACCAGAAATTTTTTGCGCGTATCTTTAGATGGAATATGACACTGTCAATGTTTCACCATTAAACGCAACACGCGATTCACTTTGCATTAGTTTTGTGTCGCATGTATTGTGCATCACATGTATTTCAATTCACAAAATAAAAGTATGGATTTTCTCAACCTCTTTGTTTCACGCTTCCATTTATTACCAAAAAGAAAATAACCACAAATTTGTGCAGAATACATGATCATTTATTATCAGCTTTAAATAAAGGTAAATGATTTTTTAGGAATACAGGAATTGAGGTGACATTGATGTTTAATGAATCGCTAGAATGACAACGAATGAATAAAAAATGATTACACTTGAATAATGAAAAATTAAAATCCAATTGATTTTCGCGAATGAAATGATGACAGAATGGGGGAAATCACGAGACAGGAATGTTTCATCAATTATTGAAATGACAATGAATCAAATAAAAAAATGATTACTACTCCTCATTCCACTAGAAGATAATCGCTAAGAATTCTCCCAATTTTTCTCAAAGTGAATTCAGAATTCTGTCAACAATGGAAACTCGGTCGAAAACTTCATTCTCGGCATAGAAATGAAAGTTTTTCTGTGCACTTAAATGGAGGAGATAGAGGCAATCTCAGCTTCTATTTTCAAATGGAATAAGGTGTAAAAAGGATGATAAACGAAGCGAAAAGATTAAATAAACATGCGAATGACAAGATACGACACCAAAAGGATTACTTAATGGTTGAAAATTTCATGATTTAAGCACTTATACGAATCACTGTTATGACGAATAAAAATAAATTCCAAATGATTTTTGAAAGCTAAATGATTATTAAGAACAGGACAAATCACGAGACATCATATTTGATAAATCGTCGCAATGACAATGAATAAAGAAAAATAATTACCAAAACATTTGAAAAATTTTAAGATGGGAATTTAAATAGACACCGTAATAAGAAGAAATGGAATTGAAATGATTGCTCAATGATAAAACAAAATCAAGAGACAAGCAAATGTTCATCGAAAGAGAGGAAATTATTACCAAAATTTGCATAGAAAATCACGAGACAAACACATATTCATTGAAAAGCAGCAAATGATTACTAAAATTCGACATAGAAAATCACGAGGCAAACATAAGAATTGAAAGAGAGTAAATGATTACTAAAATTGGACATAGAAAATCACGAGACGGAACATTAGAATTCTTGGACATGTTGGTTGTCAATTCATTGTTTTGAAATGAACAAATACATCACCAGACAAATCACGAAACAAACACCTATGAATCATTGGACAGCAAATTCAATTGGAAAATAATTAATGGTATTGATAAAATTATTACCAATAATGATTGAGAAAACCCACCAGACAAACACAAATGTTAAACCACAAAAGCCATTGAAACCACATGTCAAAACTTATCGTTCAAAGTGCCACAGCGAGTTCTCATGCACGCGAATTTGGATATATTGTTTTTTGTCGTGAACTTAAAAGGAGTCCTCATGATCTGTTTCAGCTTCATCTGTGAAAATCTCGTCACCCTCATACTGAACATTGGCTTTTGCTAATAACAAAGGGATGTTTTTATGTCCATAGGGCAGTGTATGAATGCCATCATCAAGGACAAAACGCTTGTCATCAGCTGGTGTCAAAGCCATTTTCTAGATTTGATTGTGTACAAGCAATGATTACGGTTTTGAAGCATCACCATGTCAACTCGTTTACACTCATTTTGAAAAAGACTTTTATAGTAATCTTCATGCACTAACTCATTTTTCACTGCAGCTCTGCAGACACCCTTGCACACACTTTTGCTCGTGTAATCATTATAAAGGATTGAATATAATTTGGGGCGTAACCCAAGAAATTCACGTATCGCAGATCCATTAATTTCATCTTTCATTTTCCCGGGAACTTTCTTGTTCACTGTGGAGAAGAGGAAATGGTCCTTCGGATAATCACTTGTGTCAAACAGATGTGAATCCTGTAGCATATCCTGATATACATCATGGGTTACAATTTGGACCAATAAGGAATCTGTATCGGTCATTAAAAGAGAAATCCGTCCGGGTGCATAGCGTTTTTTGAGATAGTGGTAAAAAACTGGTACAGGGTCAGTTTGGCATTTTCGAGAATAGTGACACCACAATATATTGGCCTTATCGACTTTAATACTGGATTTCTTCTGAACACAGCAACAAGGCCGTTGCCATACTGCTTGAAAGATTGGAAAGTTGGAGATGCTACTAAACGGAGGAACTTGCTTTCATCATTTACGAAGATTAAATTCTCATGATGTCGATCTTGTTGCAACGTCTTCCCAAACACACAGTTGATCATCAGTTTATATAATCCCTTTGTGAAGTCACTCTTGGCATTTTTTCTCTTCTCAGAGTTGAAGTTTATATATGTTCTCATCCAAGGAGCTTGACGAAACTCAATAATTCGATGAACCTTGGTGAGTTTCAAACCAAAGGATATATAAAGTTTCAAGTTACGAAAATGAAGAATGTAGTTCTGTTTGTTTTCGAGAGTGCATAATAACTTCTTTACCTTGCCACTTTTCGGTAGATGATGATCTGACATAAGTTGGTGGCTATATGGTGAAAGTTTATCTTTTGTAACCACTTGTTTATGTGGGGCCAGGGGCAAATCTGCATGAAGATCATGGAGCTCGAGAGGGTATTCTAAATCTACTTCAAGTAGATATCCAAACTCTCCATGATCATCAACATCCATTACGTTGAACTGCTGAACTTCATCCTCTGATAGCCATCTAAATGATCCTATTGGTAGCTCTTCCAACATGCTATGTCCATACATGTTGTTAACATCCAAGTACAGAATGTATGTGTTCAACGGGTAATCTTCTTTAAATGACAATGTAATTGGGAAAGGATGATGCGAATCTTCCCCGCTCTCTAAATAGGGGTTGTCTGCTTTGGCAAAACGTTTCGAGATTTGAGAAACCCCACCACGAACAGCCTGCTCGAAAAATAATAGCTGATCTATATCAGTCAGGAGTTCCAGGCGAATTTTGCTCATCTTGAGACAGGCATCAAAACTTAGCGAGGGACCTGTGTAGTAGTACAGTGGGTCGACCATATATGATTGTAGACATTCTTTAAGGAAACGTTCGAATACGGATGCCAAAAGCAGCACGTCCGTTGTTACATAAAGACTGGTGTAATCAGATATGGTTTTGCATCCAAATGTTTTAAATACTTTCAGCGCATGATTGTAGTCGTCATCGCTGAGCTCTTCCTGTGTCAGACGATTGAAAAATGCAGATTTTTGAGGTAGCTGTGTTTCATGTAGTTTTTCAAAATTGTTCAAATATTCGTAACAGAATACACCCTTTCTGAGCAATAGCTCTAAATTCATGCTTCCATACACTTCCTTCATGAAATTGAATGCATTTGTGCCATCTTCCTGCTTCAGATCTTTGACGAGTGTTTCTAGGCTTGCTGCTAGAAAATGGTACGAATCAATGAAAGTCAAATTGGAAAGTTTCATGCTAATCAGGGATTCTTTGCTCTTTCCAAATGCCGACACCTTGTGCTTTCCATCCTTCAGGAAATGTCCCAGCTCCTGAACAAGCAAGTGAATATCAAAATTTGAGAGGCCATGAAAGACAACAGGAATCCTGGAGGTGATTTTGTGGTTGAGATTGCAGGAATTGTGCGTGATCCCTCTAAAATTTCCACTTTTATGACAATGATCCAAGACCTTCCTTTGACCATCTTTAAATGGCTTTTGACATATGCTGCAAGACGTGCTTTGGTCTTTACAAATTCTGGCTCAATTCCATGCGGTATGTTGCCCTTCAATTTGCTGAGAATGGCTGCCTCTTCCGCGAGGAGAGAATAAAGTAAATCACGAACAAGGTTCTCATTCGCTGTTTTAACAACAGGTGCTTTTAGTAACGCACCCTTTTCTGTGTCTATTACAGCATATGCAAAACTACAGGGGACATGCAAGGCTTCGATATTTGAATAGGAGTTTTCGTTTGAAGGTTCACAACTTTGAACGGGGAGAGAAATCGTTTCAAAATCACAATAAATAACGTAAGGTATTTTAACGTGGTTCCCGTGGTTCTTAAATTCCAGAAACATTTCATCACTTCCCTCCTGAGGCATGACGATACGTTGGCACTTGTTTATCCACAGTACTGCAGATGTTTCGTTAGAAGGAATTCACTTGAAAATCTATGAAGACATGACACACAATAGAAGGAGCGACTTCGACTTTTAGTTAGACAACTGAAGAATGAATTAAGGGTCTGTTATTAAACAATAATGCTGCTTCTTCCCTCTGTTAATCAAAAGAAGGTTGGTAGCTTCTGATTTGGAGTCCTCCTTTTTGGAAATATAGACAGGGAAATGCTCACCATCTTCGAAACCAAATACATTGATTCTCAATGAATTTAGTTTTTCAAATTTCGGAATATCCTTTAACTTTACAGGAAAAGAAATACCTTCGATGTTTACTTGATTTTCCAAACCAATATAATTTGAAATCCTTTCTTTATGTTTGGGAACATCATTCAGATGGCATAGAATGCTCCAAAGAAAACAGCGGTTATCCTGAAAATTTTGAATGTTAACGATAAACTTGTTTCCTCGCAGTTGTGCTGGTAATGGAAGATATGAGGATCCTGCCTACTTTAGTAAGGGGAGCAAACTTTACACATCCCACTCTGATCTGCAAAATCTTATCTAATACCCAATCACTGCCTTTGTTTTGAAATTCCGAAAACGCTTTTAAAATTTTTTCAATCGCTTCAGCAACTGAAGGATTTATCTTCATCCCTTTGGATACGATAGAACACTTTGAACGGAACCATGCCTCGCAGGTATCGCTAACTTTTATGTCACGACGGAAGCGAATATTTGTCTCCACCCAATATTTAATACTTTTTTTTGTTTTGCACAACTGTTTGAGAACTTTTCTTGCATAACCTTTGATGGATTTCATTGTTGACAAGAATTCGAATGGTGTTGAATTCGGTAGTTGCAAAAAACTGCATTTCCATTAAAACAACGCTCCAATTGAGTTACCCCTGGTGGAAGAGAAGAACTCGTTCCTGATGCTCCATAAAATCTGGGTTTTGAATCGTGCTGAACTGAATGGAAAGTTAGATGGTGGTGTCGGAGATTTTGCGCAGAGGAAAATCTGCGAAAACAAATTTTTCATCCGTGAACGGACGCAAAATGCTGTGAACGTTTACCACTGGAGGCGAACTTGCTGTAGCACTTTGAGCATGAATAAGTTTTGCATGTTTTAATGTGACGAAAAAGCCACGATTGATATTTGGAACTCTTCCTACATTTGTTGCATCTGTTCTTTTCCGGGCTGCGAAAAAAACAGTCTCCTTTTACATCGCCATAGTTTTTTTTTTAATGATTCACCAAATCGATTGTTGAGCTTGTCTTTTCCTAGGTGCCTGTGGGTTGCTACCCTTCATTTTCGGGAAGATACCGGAAAATGATGGGTCACCTGCAAAGTCATTCAAGTTCTGTGCATCAGAAATTTCATCGCCGCAAATCGCTTCATTACTCCAACCAAAGTCATCGTCTTCTTCCATTCCTTTCTTCTCGTCAATAACATATGTCCTGTCGAGCTGTCGTCTTCAGATGGAGTTGACAGAAGCGATGCCAATGTTGGTTGATGTGGTGCGGGGCTGCAAGTTTGCCGAAGTTTGTTAGACACGTGTTTCTGGATTGAGGCTAAAACAAAGGCGGGTTCGTCTTTGTTGAAAAGCTGCAGACTCGTCTCGAATGTTGAATTCGGGCATCTTGTAAACTGAGTGATGGAGAGAGGGCTACCCAGAGGTGATCTGGTTTCCCAGTTTGTTCTTACAAAGACGTGTTCGATAAGCAAATCCGTGAAATATGGTTTGTCAAGCCTCTGAATTGCCTTTCTAAATGTCACAATGTCACAGGTTGTGTCAATGTTTTTAGTGTGCCACCCTTCCGCTGCTGCAAGTTTTCTGAGCTTTTTCGTTGTCGTTGGTAACTTCTCCTCACCACCGAATTTTGAAAACACTGTGGATAGCACTGATGTTAGGAATTGAATTATAACGCACAACTGTTCAAATTTAACTGACACAGCCTGTGGCTCGTTGGAATTGCGTCTTTCCATTCTAACATAATTTACTCCAGCTGTATCCCGTGTTTCACGAATGATGAGATCTCCGTGTTTCCCGAGTAAATCTCCCCGACTATCAAATGTCTTCTTTTGAATGATAGCTGGTTGCCGCTTGATGAATGTACCAGTTCCGTTATTCATTCTGAAAAAAAACAAAAAATATTGTATACGTAAGTGTGGAATAGGAGGATAAAGACATGGAAAAATAAAGTTCGCACATGATAGGTTAAATACAAGAAAAGATAAATTTTTATTTAAAAAAAAAACAAGACCACTTTTGAAGCTTTGAGCAATTTGTGGCAAAATGGAAAAATGGTTAATTATTTCACTTGCAATAGCAACTTGAACATCTAACACTGAACAGTGGCAAATGACCTGAAGTTCTCTTTGTCAATTTTTAGCAACAACCGAGCAATAACAGCAGTATGAATTTGAAATCTTCAAGAGTAACCGAACGTTTTCTTTTTTATTTTCTGGCAACGAAAGCGATTGACAAAACGGCTAGAAATAGTGTTATTTTTCAAAGAAGAGCAATAGAATAAACACAAAAATAAATAAATGAGAAATTTTTCTCAGATGTGGAAATATGGTTTACAACCGAACTTATTATTAACATCCTTTCGGACTGTAAGTGAAAAACTGAATTGATCTCAAAGGATAGGATAGTTTTCCCACAAACGTGAACAAAGATGCTTTATACACAGCATCTATTTTACAAGGAAAGAGTATTCTCCTGCCATTAGGCCAATATCTTGGAAACACAATAAAATGGCCTAATTGCTACCATGTTAATGCAATCTTAATATTGAAAGCTATGATAACAGGAAATGATCCAATAAGTTCTGATTTAAGCAATTAGAGAGGAGACTTCTATGTTTCGTATTTGACAAAATGCCTTTTCTCTACACTGCATTTTTATGCCCCAAAACAAGAATATGAATAACACTGGAAACATTTCGCTCTTTTTTAAAATTTTTAATTAATTAACTAAATTAATTAAAATAATTAAAAATAAAAATTATTTGTATAAATAAATAATATAAAAAACAAAAAAATAAATAAACAAAAAAATAAAAAAATAAATAAAAAAATAAAAAAATAAATAATAATTAAATTGAATAAATAAATAATAAAAAACAAAAAGAAATAAATAAACAAATAAAAAATAAAAAATAAACAATAATTAATTAAAATTAGTTAATAATTTTTTCAATTAATTTTGATTTAATTATTAATTTAATTTTAATGAAAATTTAAAAAATCCTTTCATTTTTTTTTTAATTTATTTTAAAAATAAATAATAATTAATAAATAATTCATAAACATCAATGAGTTCGAAAAAATACTTACTTGTTGAAGAAATGTTGAAACGTTATTCAGGAAAAAAACACATTCACTCGAAGAGCAAATACCAAACAACTTCCTTGACAGTTGTTTGCACCTCCAATAAACAGCTTGAATTCGTCAGTCCTTTGAAGAATTATTTGAATATTTGCAGACACTATTGAATGACTAACTTCGTGAAGTGGGACACCCACTTTCAAAAACGTGTCGAGAGCTTCAAATGTTGGATGAAAACTGATTGATTTTGGGACCTTGGTGGATCGTTTAATTTCAGGACAAGTTTGAAAACACTCACCAAAATGTTTCCAATCCTGGTCATAGAAACAAAAAACGCCCATTTCACGGCATACTGACCAATTACCAATTTTCCCTTGTACATGAAATCAACTTCATATTTAAAAAAGACCCATCCCATCCCGACCATCAAAGCAGTATCAAAGCGGAAACTCCTGGCCATTTAAGCTATGCAATGCAGAGTGGGGAAACAAATATCCATTTTCATTGCGGGTGAGATTTCATTGGTCGATCGCGATGGCACAATGATTTTCTCAATGCACGGTTAGGTGTTTCCCAATTCATTGAACCACCCCTGCGCCATTACTTTGCGCTGCGCCATTACTTTGCATAACACTGCTGCCAAACAAGTAAAATAGCAGATGTCTCAATCCCTTCTCTATGGGTTTCCTTCGCTGAACACGGGTGTTGTAATTTTCCGCTTTACCCAATTAGCCGTTCTCAGACTATTATCCGTTAATTTATTCAAATGTCATAAAACGCCGCCATTGCGTCATTCTAATTTGACGCCGAGTTTGTCACGCAACGGCAAAGCCAAAGCAAGTAGTTTGAGCGGTCCGTTAGCAGCTGCTTTATTGCATCATGGCCGGTCTTTTCGTCCCTCATGAAACTCATAACCCATGATCCTTTCAGCCATGCTATTCCAAAGTGCGATTGCGTGCACGAAAACATGGTTTGCCGCTTTACCCCACAAAGCTCATTATAGCCACAAGTTTTGTATTTGTTTGTTTCCGCATGAAGAATTTTCAAAACTGTGATATATGGCTCAATGGATTTGATAAAAGCAACTGACAAGCTGACCGTTGCCTTGATTTTAATCTCAGTAAATTCGTCCTGCCCAAGTGAAATTTTTTGTCGAAATTGAAGATGCCAGGGGAGATAAGTTTTATTATTTTTGTCCCTTATTCATAGTGCACTTTGGGCTTTGAAATCGTTGTGAAACCAGTTGGCAGCAAATGCCCTAGCAGCCGGGTGTTAGCAAATTGCATTTTGCATGCGATTTTTTTGACATTTTCCCAGCCGTCATACATGCACTACCACGCACGGACAGTATGATTAACTCACTCACCCCTACACTGTTATCCTACCTTTTTTCTCAGGCAGCTGAAGCTATGCCCTATAAAAATAGTCCTGTCCAGCCTTTCTATTTGTGCGTGGTTCCCAGAGATCAATGCTGCAGATAATTTCCATCATGTATAGAGGATTATGATTGAATGGTTTAATCACTGCAGCTGCATAATTTTAATTAGGTGTACAAGAGCCATTAATATTCCAGTATTCAGAGCATCAGTTGACTGCTGATTAAATAAACTGATTAGATATTTCACTATTCAAATGAAAATCCAGGAAAAGCATGCAACAACCCAACCGATACATGCATCAGTTATTCCTCAAATTATTATTTGGAACAACACCTTTTCAAATTTCCATTTGCATGATTTCAGCTGCTGATTTGAAACTACCAGGATCACTCAAAAAAGTGTGAACCAAGCTCAACATTTCATCACCAAATAAAAAATAACTCCGAAAGAAAATCTCCTTTACCCACGCATCCAACTCAATAAAGTCTACCGAGTACAAAAATAAATTTCCACCGTAAAATCTGCTGGCTCTTCCTCTCAACACAAACTTTCAAACAAAAATAAGGCTTGCACAGTTTTGTGTCCTCTCAAAATATCAAATTTCAAAAAATAACATTTGCACAGTTTCATGTCTTCAAATCTCAAATTTCAAGCAAAACATAAAGGTCACCGATAACAAAAAAATTCCATCGCAAATCTGCTGGCTTTTCCTCTCAACACAATCTTTCAAACAAAAATTACACTTGCACATTTTTGTGTCCTCTCTAAATCTCAAATTTCAAAAAATAACATTTGCACAGTTTCATGTCTTCTCAAATCTCAAATTTCAATCAAAACATAAAGGTCACCGATAACAAAAAAATTCCATCGCAAATCTGCTGGCTTTTCCTCTCAACATAATCTTTCAAACAAAAATTACACTTGCACAGTTTTGTGTCCTCTCTGAATCTCAAATTTCAAATAAAAACAATACTTGCACAGTTTTATGTCCTTTCAAAATCTCAAATTTCAAACAAAAATAACACTTGCACAGTTTTATGCCCTAGAACCCCCAAAAGTCCTACTACTGACACCCACCGCCTCAACTTGCCCAGGGATGCACAAAGCCTCAACATTGAATTCCCTGAATTTCAAGCTGCTTGCAATATACAAAGCAACCCCACCACCCCTTTTTGTTTTTCTAAAGTTTGATGTAAAGTTATAATTAGGAATATGAAAAGCACTGCTAGAGGACTCATTGGCCCAGGCTTCAGAAACCCCAATGACCTGAATGGTATCTTTATCAGAGTCATAAGAATTTTCAATTTATCAAAATTTTTACATAAACTCCTGATGTTACAGCCTAGACACACAAATGAAAAATTTTTGATGACATGCTGACATTCACTTATGCAGGACACAAAAATGTTGAATTAGAAAAAGCTCCAGTACCAATACTCATAGTTATGCAATGTTAGTAAGCAATTAACAAAATTTGACAATATCGGTATTCCAATCACAGTTTCTTTAAGTCATCCAGAGTGGTAATGCAACAGGCACGATCTTCATCACGACGACGTAGAAAGACTTTGCAGTCCTTAGTCCTGCAGTACTTCCAGTGGTTGGTAATCTTGAAGCGCAAGGCCTCCTGAAAGATCTCATTATTCCTCCTAGAGAGATGCTCATGATGCGAACATTGGGGTTTGCAAGCAAGTGAATATCAAAATTTGAGAGGCCATGAAAGACAACAGGAATCCTGGAGGTGATTTTGTGGTTGAGATTGCAGGAATTGTGCGTGATCCCTCTAAAATTTCCACTTTTATGACAATGATCCAAGACCTTCCTTTGACCATCTTTAAATGGCTTTTGGCATATGCTGCAAGACGTGCTTTGGTCTTTTAGTTGAAGCACAAATTCTGGTTCAATTCCATGCGGTATGTTGCCCTTCAATTTGCTGAGAATGGCTACCTCTTCCGCGAGGAGAGAATGAAGTAAATCACGAACAAGGTTCTCTTTCGCTGTTTTAACAACAGGTGCTTTCAGTAACGCACCCTTTTCTGTGTCTATTACAGCATATGCAAAACTACAGGGGACATGCAAGGCTTCGATATTTGAATAGGAGTTTTCGTTTGAAGGTTCACAACTTTGAACGGGGAGAGAAATCGTTTCAAAATCACAATAAATAACGTATGGTATTTTTCTCTGGTGCCCATGGTTCTTAAATTCCAGAAACATTTATCACTTCCCTCCTGAGGCATGACGATTCGTTGGCACTTGTTTTTTCCACAGTACTGAATATGTTTCGTGAGAAGGAATTCACTTGAAAATCTATGAAGACGTGACACACAATAGAAGGAGCGACTACGACTTTTAGTTAGACAACTGAAGAATGAATTAAGGTCTGTTATTAAACAATAATGCTGCTTCTTCCCTCTGTTAATCAAAAGAAGGTTTATAGCTTCTGATTTGGAGTTATCGTTTTTGGAAATATAGACAGGGAAATGCTCGCCATCTTCGAAACCAAAGACATTGATTCTAATGTATTTAGTTTTTCAAATTTCGGAATATCCTTTACCTTTACAGGAAAAGAAATACCTTCGATGTTTACTTGATTTTCCAAACCAATATAATTTGAAATCCTTTCTTTATGTTTGGGAACATCATTCATATGACATAGAATGCTCCAAAGAAAGCAGCGGTTATCCTGAAAATTTTGAATGTTAACGATAAACTTGTTTCCTCGCAGTTGTGCTGGTAATGGAAGATATGAGGATCCTGCTTTTGTAAGAGGAGCAAACTTTACACATCCAACTCAGATCTGCAAAATCTTATCAAAGACCCAATCACTGCCTTTGTTTTGAAATTCTGAAAACGCTTTTAAAATTTTTTCAATCGCTTCAGCAACTGAAGGATTTATCTTCATCCCTTTGGATACGATAGAACACTTTGAACGGAACCATGCCTCGCAGGTATCGCTAACTTTTATGTCACGACGGAAGCGAATATTTGTCTCCAGCCAATATTTAATACTTTTTTTTGCTTTGCACAACTGTTTGAGAACTTTTCTTGTATAACCTCTGATGGATTTCATTGTTGACAAGATGTCGAATGGTGCCGAATTCGGTAGTTGCAAAAGAACTGCATTTCCATTAAAACAACGCTCCAATTGAGTTACCTCTGGTGGTAGAGAAGAACTCGTTCCTGATGCTCCATAAAATGTGGGTTTTGTATGGTGCTGAACTGAATGGAAAGTTAGATGGTGGTGTCGAAGATTTTGCGCAGAGGAAAATCTGCGAAAACAAATTTTGCATCCGTGAACGGATGCCAAATGCTGTGAACGTTTACCACTGGAGGCGAACTTGCTGTGGCACTTTGAGCATGAATAAGTTTTGCATGTTTTAATGTGTCGAAAAAGCCAAGACTGATATTTGAAACTCTTCCTACATTTGTTGCATAGTTTCTTTTCTGGGCTGCGAAAAAAACAGTCTCCTTTTACATCGCCCGAGTTTTTTTTTTTTAAGAATCACCAATCGATTGCTGAGCTTGTCTTTTCCTAGGTGCCTGTGGGTTGCTACCCTTCATTTTCGGGAAGATACCGGAAAATGATGGCTCACCTGCAAAGTCATTCAAGTTCTGTGCATCAGAAATTTCATCCCCGCAAATCGCTTCATTGCTCCAACCAAAGTCATCATCTTCTTCCATTCCTTTCGTCTCGTCAATAACATATGTCGTGTCCGAGCTGTCGTCTTCAGATGGAGTTGACAGAAGCGATGCCAATGTTGGTTGTTGTGGTGCG
This sequence comes from Sinentomon sp. SZTP_YWyxl, assembly GCA_030068105.1. Taxonomy (NCBI): domain Eukaryota; kingdom Metazoa; phylum Arthropoda; class Protura; order Sinentomata; family Sinentomidae; genus Sinentomon; species Sinentomon sp. SZTP_YWyxl. The sequence goes on from JASGXE010006231.1 coordinate 15,976, forward strand.
GGGCTGCAAGTTTGCCGAAGTTTGTTAGACACGTGTTTCTGGATTGAGGCTAAAACAAAGGCGGGTTCGTCTTTGTTGAAGAGCTGCAGACTCGTCTCGAATGTTGAATTCGGGCATCTTGTAAACTGAGTGATGGAGAGAGGGCTACCCAGAGGTGATCTGGTTTCCCAGTTTGTTCTTACAAAGACGTGTTCGATAAGCAAATCCGTGAAATATGGTTTGTCAAGCCTTTGAATTGCCTTTCTAAATGTCACAATGTCACAGGTTGCGTCAATGTTTTTCGTATGCCACCCTTCCGCTGCTGCAAGTTTACTGAGCTTTTTCATTGTTGTTGGCAACTTCTCCTCACAACCGAATTTTGAAAACACTGTGGATAGCACTGATGTTAGGAATTGAATTATAACGCACAACTGTTCAAATTTAACTGACACAGCCTGTGGCTCGTTGGAATTGAGTCTTTCCATTCTAACATAATTTACTCCAGCTGTATCCCGTGTTTCACGAATGATGAGGTCCCCGTGTTTCCCGAGTAAATCTCCCCGACTATCAAATGTCTTCTTTTGAATGATAGCTGGTTGCCGCTTGATGAATGTACCAGTTCCGTTATTCATTCTGAAAAAAAACAAAAAATATTGTTTACGTAAGTGCGGAATAGGAGGATAAAGACATGGAAAAATAAAGTTCGCACATGACAGATGAAATACAAGAAAAGATAAATTTTTATTGAAAAAAAAACAAGGCCAGTTTTGAAGCTTTGAGAATTTTATTGCAAAATGGAAAACTGGTTAATTATTTCGCAATAGCAATTTGGACATGGACATGGAACATTTAGCAGTGTTAAATGATCTGAAGTTCTCTTTGTCAATTTTTACCAACAACCGAGCAATAACAGCAGTATGAATTTGAAATCTTCATGAGTAACTGATCGTTTTCTATTCTTTTCTGGCAACGAAAAGAAATTCACAAAACGGCTAGAAGTAGCGATATTTTTCATAGAAAGCAATGGAGTAAACACAAAAATAAATAAATGAGAAATTTTTCTCAGATGTGGAAATATGGTTTACAACGGAACCTATTATTAAGCATCCTTTGGGACTGTAAGTGAAAAACAGAATTGATCTCAAAGGATAGGATGTTTTTCCCTCAAACGTGAACAAAGATGCTTTATGCACAGCATCTATTTTAGAAGGAAAGAGTATTCTCCCACATTGGGCCTATATCTTGGAAACACAATAAAATGGCCTAATTGCTGCCATATTAATGCAATCTTAATATTGAAAGCTATGACAACAGGAAATAATCCAATATGTTCTGATTTAAGCAATTAGAAATGAGACTTCTATATTTCGTATTTGACAAAATACCTCTTCTCTACATTGTATTTTTTGCCTCAAAACAAGAATCTGAATAACACTGGAAATATTTCGCTCTTTTTTAAAATGTTTAATTAATTAACTAAATTAATCGAAATAATTCAAAATAAAAATTAATCGAATAAATAAATGGTATAAAAAACAAAAATATAAATAAACAAAAAATAAATAATAATTAATTGAATAAATAAATCATTTTTTGAAACAAAAAATAAATGAATAAAAAATAAAAATAAATAATAATTAAAATTAGTTAATAATTTTTAAATGAATTTTTAATTAATTAATTAATTTAAATTTAATGAAAAATTAAAAAATTCGTATTTTTTTAAATTTATATTTAAAAATAAATAATAAATAATAAATAAAAAATAAAAAACACAATGAGCTCTAAAAATACTTACTTGTTGAAGAAATGTTGAAACAGCTTATTCAGGAAAAACACATTCACTCGAAGAGCAAATACCAAACAACTTCCTTTACAGTTGTTTTCACCTCCAATAAACAGCTTGAATTCGTCAGTCTTTGAAGAATTCCTTGAATATTGCAGACACTATTGAATGACTAACTTGGTGAAGTGGGACACAACCACTTTCAAAAACGTGTCGAGAGCTTCAAATGTTGGATGAAAACTGACTGAATTTGGGACCTTGGTGGAACGTTGAATTTCAGGACAAGTTTGAAAACAGTCACCAAATGTTTCCAATCCTGGTCAAAGAAACAAAAAAAAAACGCCCATTTCACGGCATATTGACCAATTACCAATGTTCATTTTCCCCTGTGGGTACATGAAATCAAGGTGGAATAGACTTCATATTTGAAAAAGACCCATCCCAACCATCAAAGCAGTATCAAAGCAGAAACTCCTGGCCATTGAAGCTATGCAATGCAGAGTGGGGAAACAAATATCCATTTTCATTGCGGGTGAGATTTCATTGGTCGATCGCGATGGCACAACGATTTTCTCAATGGATGGTAATGTTTTTCCCAATTCATTGAACCACCCCTGCGCCATTACTTTGCGCTGCGCCATTACTTTACATAACACTGCTGCCAAACAAGTAAAATAGCTGATGTCTCATTCCCTCCTCTATGGGTTTCCTTCGCTCAACACGGGTGTTGCACGTTTCTGCTTTACCCAATTAGCCGTTCTCAGGCTATTATCCGTTAATTTATTCAAATGTCATAAAACGCCGCCATTGCGTCAATCTTATTTGACGCCGAGTTTGTCACGCAACAGCAAAGCCAAAGCAAGTAGTTTGAGCTGTCCGTTAGCAGCTGCTTTACGAGTATTGCATCATGGCCGGTCTTTTCGTCCCTCATGAAACTCACCCATGATCCTTTCGAACATGCCATTCAAAAGTGCGATTGCGTGCATGAAAACCTGGTTTACCGCTTTCCCACACTAAGCTCATTATCACCACAAGTTTTAAATTTGTTTGTTTCCGCATGAAGTATTTTCAAAACTGTGATATATGACTGAATGGATTTGATCAAAGCAACTGACAAGCTGACCGTTGTCCTGATTATAATATCAGTAAATTCGTACTGCCCAAGTGAAATTTTTTATCGAAATTGAAGATGCCAGGGGAGATAAGTTTTATTATTTTTGTCCCTCATTCATAGCACACTTAGGGCTTTGAAATCGTTGTGAAACCAGTTGGCAGCAAATGCCATAAAGCAGCCGGGTGTCAGCAAATTGCATTTTCGCATGCGATTTTTTTAACATTTTCCCAACCGTCATACATGCACTACCATGCACGGACAGTGTGATAAACTCACTCACCCCTACACTCTTATCCATACCTTTTTTCTCAGGCAGCTGAAGCAATGCGCTACAAAGCACTGTCAAGCATTTCTATTTGTGCGTGGTTCTCAGAGATCAATGCTGCAGATAATTTTCATCATATATAGAGGATTATGATTGAATGGTTTAATCACTGCAGCTGCATAATTTTAATTAGGATACAAGAGGCGTAAAAATTCCAGTATTCAAAGCATCAGTTGACTGTTGATTAAATAAACTGATTAGATATTTCACTATTCAAATCAAAATCCAGGAAAAGCATGCAACAACCCAACGGATATATGCGTCAGTTATTCCTCAAATTATTATTTGGAACAACACCTTTTCAAATTTCCATTTGCATGATTTCAGCTGCTGATTTTAAACTACCAGGGTCACTCAAAAAGTGTGAACCAAGCTCAACATTTCATCACCAAATAAAAAACAACTCCGAAAGAAAATCTCCTTTACCCACGCATCCAACTCAATTAAGTCTACCGAATACAAAAATAAATTTCCACCGCAAATCTGCTGGCTTTTCCTCTCAACACAAACTTTCAAACAAAAATAAGACTTGCACAGTTTTATGTCCTGTCAAAATTATAAATTTCAAGCAAAAATAACACTTGCACAGTTTTATGTCCTCTCAAAATTATAAATTTCAAGCAAAAATAACACTTGCACAGTTTTATGTCCTCTCAAAATTATAAATTTCAAGCAAAAATAACACTTTCACAGTTTTATGTCCTCTCAAAATTATAAATTTCAAGCAAAAATAACACTTGCACAATTTTATGTCCTAGGACCCCTAAAAGTCCTACTACTTGAAATGTGGTTGTTTAAAACTTGCCCTTTTCGTTTTTTCCGAAGCAAAAACCCAATGGTGTTTTTGTCTCCGAATTCAAGCAGATATACGCATGCAACAATCACACGTGTCTGTATGCATTGCAAGCAGCACAAACAGTAATTATCTTTATTCCATACTATTTTCACCAAATTCCTGTGGTCTCCCCAATGAAATAGAGCATAACTAGAAGAGCATCATGGCGCATTGTTGCATGAGAGAAAGCGTATCGCCCACTCGTGCTGCTGGGCGCAAACAGTGAGGCATGCAACAGAGGAATCTGCCGCTGTTCCGTTGCTGTTCCCCTGCATGCATTTCGACAAATTTCGAAAAAGGAGGTTTTTTTAAAACGAGATTTCTCGAGAACATCGAATAAGTGGCATGAAATTTGAGCAGCGCGATTGAATTATCTCGATATATTTTCATGTATTCTTTCAGAAACAGACTTTCTCGCCCTGTTTCGTAATTTCGGAGAGTAAGCTTGGATCGATCACTATGGACATCAGAATTATTGTTCACTGTTCATTTTCATTTAATTGGCACCCCATCAGGAGAACCAGAGTTTTCAGTATCAAACTGGAGCAGCAAAGCAAATAAACGAGCGAATTAATTTCAGGCAATGGGCCTATCGAGGAATGTAGGCAATGAAGTCAACATCTTTTGTGGGAATTGAAAATCAAATCTGGCACGAAACTTGCGAAGTCGCCATCAAATATGGCAGACGCGACCAGCTTTGCTATTCAGGAACAGTGTTTTGAATGATCGAATTTAATTTTCTAAATTCCAAACAAAATCGCCAGAATTTCGAACGTACGTTCCAAATGAAAAACACATTTGCAACATCAAAAACGAAATCTAAATCTAAATCTAACCTCACCAAACCCCACCTTAGCCCCACCTTTTTCTGGTGTCAGTAGCGTGTGGTGTCAACCTGCTATGCGTGTCAACTTGCTGCGTGGTGTCGGCCTACTGCCTTGTGTCAACACTGCTTATGTCAGCGTGGGGCGGTTCTTAGGAAGCAGGAGTGTATCACCCCCAGCTTGTTTGTACTTTGTGTTTGTTAATGATTGTAACATAATAACCGTCCTGGAATAATGAGTTCACAATTTTTCTTGCCCTGTTGCAATGTAGCCATACGTTTGTCAAAGCATGAAAATAAACAATGGCCAAACATGTATGCAAATGCAGGGTTAGCTTTGCCATCACGTGCATGCGGTGCCAATATACTCAAAGACCTCTAATGGCCTGCCTTTTTCCCACCTATTGCCATTGATATTATCGAACTTGAAGTTGTCATCTATACCTATCTGTAACGATTCCACGAGTTCGCAATTATACGATTCGATTTCCGCTGGGGTCCAACCTGCTCGTATATAGTCAAGACCGATTATCCATTATCCTGCAAACTAGAGGTTAGCACCGCTCGCCAATTATTGGTCAACAAATCGGGGCGGGATGGAAAGATCTGTCTGCACAGCTAATGGTTATCAATTTTCTTATACACTCTCCGGTTGTTAAAAATTTGCTCTGCGATACACCGCTCTATCCTTTTGATAAGCACACCGATCGATCTGTATAATTGTTTTTTTATTGCAGATGTTGGTATCTTTGGATCCGAAGGGGCGGTGGGTCTATAGTTGGTTTGGGGCACTTTCGCCGAAAGGAATTTCGCAAAACGAAACTCGCCGAAAGGAAATTCGCCGAAAGGAATTTCACAACCGGTTTTTTTGCAACGGGGAATTTCGCAAGTGGTATTTTGGCAACTTGCATTTTCGCAACGAGGACTCTCGCAACTGATGGTTTCGCCGAAAGGAAATTCGCCGAAAGGAATTTCGCAACTGGTTTTTTTTGCAACGGGGAATATCGCAATTGGTATTTTGGCAACTTGCATTTTCGCAACGAGGATTCTCGCAACTGATGGTTTCGCCGAAAGGAAATTCGCCGAAAGGAATTTCGCAACTGGTTTTTTTGCAACGGGGAATTTTGCAAATGGTATTTTGGCAACTTGCATTTTCGCAACGAGGACTTTCGCAACTGATGGTTTCGCCGAAAGGAATTTCGCAACTGGGAATTTCGCAAATGGTATTTTGGCAACTTCCATTTTCGCAACGAGGACTCTCGCAACTGATGGTTTCGCCGAAAGGAAATTCCAACTGGTTTTCTTGCAACCGTGAATTTCGAAAACCGTGAAGAGGATCGATGAGCGTTGTTCCAAAATATTTTCCAGTCCCCAAAAAATGCGGATATTTTTTGAAATCCGCCTCTCCAACCGGCACACCACGCAAAAGCCGTCAGCTTACCCCTGCTCTCAGACCCTTCCTTTTGGAAATGTCTGCGGCTCAGTTTGCACTTCCGGCTTTAGACCAGAAATAAGTAGTTTTTAATATTGATTTGATTTGATAGGAGCTTGGCTCCGTTTCATATGCATGTGGATGTTGCAAACATGTGGATTGCAACCATGTGGATATTGCAAAAATGGAACAATACATGTGTGAAAAGAAGCTCATTCCAAGATATCAAATCAAAAAAGCCTCATTAAAACGACAACAAATACCACAGAGGAATTAAACAGCAAAATTGAGGTGAGACACGAACATTGTCAGGCCTAGTCGATGGAGCTCTCAAAAAGTGCACAAAAACGTGCTTTCAGTAAATTTATGGAAATGGGGGTTTTAAATATTTTTGCCGGCAAGGAATTCCAGTCAGAAATCGTTCGCTGAAGAAAACAGTAGGCCTGTTTCTGCATATCAGTTCTGGGGCATGGAAGAGTCCTCATTTTGAATTGGTGGTCATGCCGAGAAATATATGTAGGTCTCTGAATTATTGGCAACAATTCACCCCAACTACCAACACTAGAAACCACTTTGGACAGGCAAATTATCCTGCTGATTTTTCTTCTGATATGTAGCGGAGTCCAGTTTAATTTTGAAATCATCTCAGACACACTGCTGTGGCAGGAATATTTTCCAGTCACAAAACGAGCTCCCAAGCGCTGTATTTTTTCATATTCTGTAGGCCTACTGACGCCTGTCCGTCCATCAGCGATCGGCGGCCGCCCCGGGTCGTTGAAATAATCGAAATTTAGTGAGCCACTTTGCGCACAATCCAGAATCTTCAAACACCGAACCGAGTACTCATGTCAGCCTGTTGTCGCCAAACCCTGCAGACTGCAGGACAGTGTTGAACTGCTCAAGCCATCATGCGAAGGTGGGAGGTATTTGTCGACGTCAACCCTTTGCCTGCGCTTAAATTTATTTTAACGCTAAAATGCTGACATCGGTTCACCAGTCGAACACAATCACACAAAGGCTTCTCTGTGCAAACAACAGCAAATCATTCATGGATGTTTCGTATTTGTGCCACCATTCATCTTTTTGCTGCCCTGCGCCAAATCTTCCGGGATCGGTAAACTCTTGTCAGCACATCAAACTCTTGTGCATCTCAATGTGCAGAGGCAGCTCTTGCTTTAATCAAAGAAACAGTTGCAAATTTCCTTTCGGCGAAAGTACCGGTTGCGAGCGTATCCGTTGTGAAAAAAGCAGTTGCAAATTTCTCCGTTGTGAAAAAGCCAGTTGCGAGTTTCCACGTTGCAAAAAAACCAGTTGTGAATTTCCCTTCGGCGAAAGTACCGGTTGCGAACGTGTCCGTTGCGAAAAAAGCAGTTGCAAGTTTCTCAGTTGTGAAAAAACCATTTGCGAATTTCCTTGTTGCAAAAAAACCAGTTGCAAATTTCCTTTCGGCGAAAGTCCCAGTTGTGAGTGTGTCCGTTGCCAAAAAACCATTTGCAAGTTTGACAGTGGTCAAAAAACCAGTTGCGAGTTTACTCTAGGCGAATTTCCTTTCTGCGAGAGTGGTTTTGCGAAATTACTTTCGGCGAAAGTGGAGTTTACCCTATAGTTTACCTCTGCTGATTGACTTTTATGTTTTTGATTTGTTTTGTGATTTACGATTTAGGTGAACCTGCCTAAAACTAAACTGCACTCGATATAATGCTAATGGGGGAAAACCTAAAGAACAACCAAAAATAAGAGCAAATTGGAAAAACTGTCCGTTATACCCGCACGAAATTAGGGCAGGCCAAACTGTGTGAACTACTTTGAACTAGACCATTATGTGATTCAGCCTTTTGCTAAGTTTTGCCACGGTCATTAAATATCACTGGCAAGAGGCACCATTCCCGCTGGAAAAATTAACTGCAAAATTGCAAACAATTATAACACTACTTCGTGGGATCCTTACGAGTATTCAAATAAGGTCATAGAGTGCCCGCAGAGCAATAGAGTAAGTATCTAATCGTAGCCAAATGGATACCATTCATCGTCGAAATCGGAAATAACTCTCAATAAGTGTCAAAAATAGGCAAACCTTTGCCCCATTACCCATACACGATATCCATAAGGCAAAAGGAATTTGAAATGCAAAAGGCAAAACTTATGTTTTCACGAGTTTTCCCAGCAATCACGAAATTCTCGTACACGTAAATATACACGATTTTCCAGATGCAAAACTCTGTTCATACAGTTATTTTGCAGTTGATGTGACATGCGGATGGAGTAAAATTAAAAAGCATACCATTCATTACTCTCTATAAAGAATCACGGGATGGATTCCTTCAAAATTAACTTGGAACTCAGTCGTTTGCTAATTTATAGCAGTTTTCAGAGATTGCTGTAGGCACCTAATAACTTCATGTATCACCTTGGTCCCACCTTCCATCATTGACGCCTCACACAATACTGGGCGATTGGGGAGTCAGAAATGTTTTAGGAACTTACTTTTCTGCATACACAACGTCAAAACGTTAGATAAAAAAAATCGCGGAAACTGATAGTTAGTCGAAAGCCGCAGCTCCCTTTGAAATGCATTCAAGTCGTAAAGATAAGGTGTGGGCCAACTTGCCTATTTCAAATAAAGTGTCCCTTTGTTTCACCGTCACGTCTTGAAACGGTGGACGTCCACGAAACTCATAAAACATGACATTCTTTCCCAATGAAGAAATTTCAATTATCAGATCATTGAATTTGTCGTGGTCAATTTCGCCATCGTGCAGAAGAGCAACTCTGGCGCATTGGACTGCCTGAGGATGGATGAAGATCTCCCTGAATACACTGATTGGAGGAAAGTTGCCGTTGCTTTTGTTGTTGATGGAAAGATTTTGGTGTCGAAAACGAACAGAAGAAGCAAAAGCGTATACCGCACTGATGCTGCACAAAACGGCAATGGATTGTAGTCTGTGCCAAAGGTGCCGCAACCACTCTGTAAAAGGTCACGTAAGAAACAGTTCGGAAAATTTAACATATGCTGACTCAGACTGACCTGGAGTGGGTAGCATGGTCCCCGCAGACTTTATCCGAGTGGAAAACAATCTCGGCATTTTGGGGCCAAGTCCTCCGGCTGAATTTATGGGAATCACAGTGAAAGGCATTGAACTACGAATAGAACTACAATTGGACCAAGGGCCATATTCGTTCAGATTATACATCTTACAGTGCGGTTATATCAGCCTCCTACGAAAATATAGTGTGATTCAAGTTATGGTCAAAATCTGGACGAATATTGTTCAGCCGGCGTGCCCGGCAGGCAATTTTGTAAATGATGTAACAGTTCTGGGCAGGTGTTTTGAAATTGCATTTTAAACGCGGAAGGTCATTTGAACTCACTTTACCAGACCTAACCTGGTCTTTGCGTGACCTGAGGTCATCAATAAAGAAAGAATTTTGATCGAAAAAAAATTCTTGGGCCACTTAGAAAAATTTTGGAATTGGTGGGATTCGAACCCGGGACCCCAAAACTTTATGTTGGGATGCAAGCACATCAATCCGACGTCTTAGACCACTCGGCCACAGCAGCAGCGACGCTGGGTGACGTTTTATCACTCCTATTTATGCACAACTTCTGAATATAGGCCAATTCCGCTGCGTTTCCATTCGTTCTCCCCGGAACCATTTTCTCATTAAAAATAAAGCGCCCGGCAGAGGATGGATGTTATTGGCCCTTTTGCTTCATGGAAGCATTTCTGTATATATTTTAACAAGCTGAATCAAGCAGCCATAAGGGGTGGTATTTGGGACTCATTCACAATCCCCTGCAACGACACACCGTCTGTGTCATTTTGACGCACAGAACACTCTCACAGTGTTGGTTTGGAGCAGCAACATCAATTGCAGTCACATTAAAAATCTCCTTACCACCTTCCAAATACCACAATAAAAAACAAGCCTTTTGACTGTAATTGGGGATGTTGTGCTAAAATGGCATTATAGTCATGTCTTGTGGTCAAAACAAGCAACTTCTGTACTTAGACTGGGTAGCTAGGTCGGATGTTTTGCTGTTTTTCGTTTGAAGGAATATCCAAAATCAGAGGGCCAGGTATCAGAAGATCACTGGATAGACCAGACCAGGCCGGTCCCGCTTGGGCC
>JASGXE010006232.1:0-22606 GCA_030068105.1 Sinentomon sp. SZTP_YWyxl
AAGCAAATCTTCTCAATTCGACATTTGCTAAAGTGTTTAAAAGTCTTCGTTTCCATACCTTCGTTTGTTATTGATTGTAATCCCTGTTTAGAATCTTCATCTATCATTCTGAAACTGCTATCATAAATCGCATTCACAAGATGAAATCTAAAATTTCTGAAGGGGAGGATTTTATCACAGCCCGATTATTAAAGCTATTTCCATCTGTGTTCAGCAAATTTCTGTTGATAATTTTCCGCGCGTGTTTGGACTTAGGTGATATTCCAACCGCTTGGAAGCGGTCCCTTATAGTTCCCGTCTTTAAAAAGGGCAAAAAATCAGACCCGTCAAATTATCGTCCTATCAGTCTCCTGAGCACATGTTCTAAAATTCTTGAATTTCTTATAGCGGCACATATTCGGGAATTTCTTGAACGCAATAAAGTGCTTTCTCCTGCTCAACATGGGTTTAGGCCTGGCTATTCGTGTACGACCCAGCTTGCAGCTTTCGTTCAAGAAGTTTCCTTTGTGCTGGATTTGGGATCCCAAGTTGATGCGGTGGCTATTGACCTGGCAAAAGCCTTCGATAAAGTTGATCACAATTTGCTTGTCCACAAATTGGCCAATCTGCAAGTTGATCCGAAAATTGTAACCTGGATTCGGGGATACCTTACAAATAGGGTTCAATCCGTCAGGATCGATGGGCATGTGTCAACTGCTATCCCGGTGACTTCAGGTGTCCCGCAAGGAAGCATTCTCGGGCCCCTTTTGTTCGTTCTCTACATAAATGATTTGCCTAGCCTTGTGAAATGTAAAGTTAGGTTTTTCGCGGATGATTGTTTAATGTATGTTAAGGTTGATAGCATTTCAGATTGTTTGGCTTTGCAGGCGGACCTTAATGTGTTCGCCACATGGTGTACCGATTCAAACATGGAAGTTAGTGTAGGGAAATGCATTTCTATTACCTTTGCTACAAAACGACCCCAGTTGAGTTATCCATATTCGCTGTGTGGCCTCCCACTGACTAAACGCTCTGAGATAACCTATCTCGGTGTTATTCTTGACAGCAAGCTTAAATGGCAGTCTCACCTGACTCGTATTGCAGCAAAGGCAAATTCTGCTCTTTATTTTATAAAACGGAACTTCAAGAAATGCCCACGTAAAATCCGAGATCTTGCTTACAAAAGTCTCGTTCTGCCAATAATGGAATACGCATCCCCTGCATGGGATCCATTCCTCTCAACAAATTGTCACATCTTGGAGGCAGTCCAGCGCCGTGCTGCGAGGTTTGTTATGGGGGATTACGGGCGCACGAGTAGTGTCACTCAAATGATGACCTCTCTTGGTTGGTCATCCTTGGCAAATCGCAGGAAAGTGGCCAGGTTGCTTGCACTATTTTTGACAGTGTCCAATGTTGGTGGATGGGGTGAGTTGTTGGTCCATGTGAAGCAGCCACATTATTATTCTCGCCGTGACCATAATTATAAAATCAGGTTGCTAAATATCTAAAAGGACGTTGGGAAATTTTCTTTTCTTCCTAGAACTATAGCTGAGTGGAATCAATTGCCGGCATCCACCTTCAATCTCCCTTTAAGCATTCCTATTTTTCAACAACGTCTATCTGATTATTTCTCTTGAATCAATGTCAGGTTTTATGCTATTTATCATGGTTTCTGCTGCTAAATACTTAGCGATTGCATACCTATTTTTGTTTGTTTTCGGATATAAGTTTGCCTTTATCTCTGATTGTTGTAATAATTGTATAACGTTGATAAGGGGGCAACCCCAAAAATAAACGATTCAATTCAATATATTTGGATTCAATCGCCGAAAATTGTTTTTTCCCAATCACTTCTTTCAATCGTCGAATGTATTCTGGTGCGCTTTACTGGTCAACATTTCCCATACCACACTTCTCTCGAGATAGCGACAGAGCAGAACCCTATCGACAGTGATATAAAACGCCTCATAACGCTGTAACGTTTCAAGAACCAGCACCTAAGCACCACCCCGATCTAGAATTTAGATATTCGGAATCAGATAGATCCAGCTTTTGATTTAGATAGATTTGGATAGATCCATCCAGTTAGATTAGATCAGGAATTTAGACAGAAAGAGGGTGTGCAGGCTAGCAAAGGTTCAAGCAAAATCATATTTTGTCTGCTTTCAGGAATTTTTGTGTTTGGACGAATGGTCAAAGTCTGGAACACCAAATAAACGTTTTCAACCTTCCTTGGTTGGAGATGCAAACATCAAAAGCTCACATGGAATTGCAAATAATGGATTCGTGTTTGAAAAGGAAAAGGAATTGTCGGTTGAGACGATTTCAAAGGATGTTCACGTGAAACTGACCAACGTGTCGGCAAATTGGGCAGAAAACACCACTCTGAGAAACATAAGTTGTTCGGTTGCCAACGGGGAGCTCTTGGCAGTTGTAGGAGAGGTTGGTTCAGGGAAGAGCTCCCTCCTCCAGCTTCTGCTGGGTGAACTTCCGTTAGCCTCGGGAACTCTCTGCGTTGAAGGCCGGATTGCCTACTTCAGCCAGGAGGCTTGGCTCTTTTCCGGATCCATCAAGGAAAATATCTTACTTGGAAGACCGTGGCAATCTGGTAGATACAGGCAGGTGGTTGAAGTTTGTGCCCTCGGTCCTGACCTCGATCGGTTTCCGCATGGTGATAAGACCATAGTCGGCGAAAGAGGGATGTCACTGGGTGGTGGCCAGAAAGCAAGAATCGCTTTGGCAAGGTTGGAATCAAGGGTTTACTCTTCCGCCGTTTTTATTCTTGTTTTGTTTCTGGAAAAAAAAGTTGATGCACTCGGCAGTATGTAAAACTGTGTAAACCTAACTCAAGCCTTTACTGATGCAATAGAAAATAGAAATTTTATAGAGTGACCATAAAAGAATCAAGCGATGTTAGTTTCTAACACAGAGAAAAATAAGCTTTTTACATGTGGAACATTCTGCATTCCAGTCGACACCTTTTTACCTTCAAAAATCTAGCAGTTTTCAAATTTGGGCGAAGGTGCGAAACATGTTTATGAACCTTGTGGTGTTTCCGGGTTTAAAAAATGTGGAAAAGGTTCACTGCGCCTTTTTCACCGGAAGCTCGAATTATATGCTGGCAGTTGCATGATTTCCTCGCTTGCTGCATTGGTGATTTCCTATCGTCAGTGGATCGAATTCATTTTGACAAAGTCAACTCGAGGCCACAACAATTTCAATGGGTTTCAAGAGGATAGTGTGGAAGCTGCATCCTAGAATTGGAATCTTGGATGAGTACTGCGCAATTGGATTTCCAGAGTCCACCTTCGACGATGAGGGTCAATCAATGCTGGAACATCGATGCTAGTCGAAGAATCAAAGCCCGAACATAAAACTATAATGTAATCAGGGGCATTCACGTACGAATAAAATCGGGTAAATCTATTTTCACACTGCAATGTCCAATTCCAGAACGATTTACACGGATGCAGATATATTTCTTCTCGACGATCCGTTGTCAGCAGTTGATGCCCATGTTGGAAGATATCTATTCGAGAAATGCATCCAGAAATATCTGAAGGGCAAGCTCATAATTTTGGCAACGCATCAAGTTCATTTCGCTAGAAATGCAGATAAAATACTTTGTCTCCACCAGGTTCGTGAATTTTTTGCTGGGGTTTTCACAGAGCCGGCTTTTCAATGCGGTATTTCAACAGAGAAGCTCTGTTTTGTCGGTTTCACAGGCCATTTTTGTGGTGAAATGTAACACGCGCTACACGCATTTTCGGACGAAGTTAGAGATGAAAGTTAGAGATTGAAACGCCAGGCCCGTAACATGATTTTGCGCTGAAAAAATGATTTAGTTTTGTAGCATGTGGAAGTCCTACCCCTTGCAAAAAAAGCAACGAAAGGAGCATATGTCTCACGATTTTCACCCAACCTGACCGAAGACAAACCTATCCTGCACTAAGTAACCCTAATCGAACCGGTCCTAATCTAACCTAACACAACCTAAACCCAACCTTTCTAACTTACCCAAACCGAATTTCCGCTTTCCAACGAGATCGGTTGGCGTAAGATTGGTCCCAGAGCAAAATAGACTAGTTTCCTTGGACTTTCGCCTCCGTCGCAAGTGTTCTTTCTGCATTGGTTCCCAAACATATCTCTGTTGCAATGCATCTGAATGAGCCCACCATGTGCCTGATTATTGTTCACCACTTTCAAAGGTGTTTGCGTTCGTACTGAAGCCAAAGTCAACTTGCGGCGAAATGGTGTTCCTGAGTTACCTCACCACAAACGGTAAATGTCGTTTTAAACGAACGGAAACCTCGCCAGGAGGCAGCACCAATTCGAAACATCCGGATAGCCAAGCCGTTGACCGAGGACACTTAACAAGAGGAATTGATGTAACCCGTGCTGAGCAGAAGAATTTTTTTCCAAAAACCGCTGGCACAGACTTGGAAAATGTTTTTGCAAGGGACCTAACAGCTCAAAAGGTCAATCATGGAATGCTGAACTGGGCCAATAAAGTGGTTTTCTGCCATAAAATTGCGAGTTACTCGGTTTAAGTATCGTCATTTTTCTTGTCAGACCATTGTTTTTCTCGTGTAACTGCAATTATGTAGTTTTGGGACTGTCCTTGTTGTTGGACTTGGTATATGTTTTGGTTTTCTCCTCTTTAGGGCGAAGTGCTAGCCAGTGGTACCTTTCAGGAGCTACAAAGCGCAGAAATTAAGTTATTCCATCAAGAGGCAACTGGACAGGATGAAAAGGGCAGGAAAAAGAGTCTTGCCGTCACGGCACAAGACATGGTAACATTTTTGCTGATGGTCTTATAATGGATCGTAAACCTTTGGGGTCTTCTGTTATGGTACCTTGAGTCCAAAACCCCCAGGAACCTGCGCATGATCATGAACAAAGAAGACAGACACATTTACAATTGTCCCCTTTTTCATTTATTTTTTTTTTTTTTTGCATTTGCCAGTTAATTTCATTTTCGGGTGAGTGCCGCCGCTGACAACCTGCTGACACCTACGAGTGACGCAGAAATAAAAACTACAAGCAATAAACAATGACATTGCAAGTATTATCCCGCCACTCCACGGCATCATTAACTTGTTTTCCCACCCTTCAACAGATCCTTTTTTTCTTGTTTTGGGTGTTTTGTGTTACTATCCGTGTTACTGGGGCGCGCATTCTGAAAGTGAGAATTCTCAAACATTCTGTAAGCTGTTCGAGAGGACGCAGGCTGTTACGAGAATGTCTACAATGAGGTGGGAGGGGCACTCGATCGGGGCAGAAACAGCGCCACGGCATTTTGGGAAATTGCAAAAATGCAGTGGCAAAATCCGAAAAACGACTATTTGTTTTTTTCCTTATCTTATTGTGTGCAAATTGCAACGGCAAGGCCCAAGAACATAGTTGTGCCATGGTATCACAGTGATGAAGCTCCAAATTAACTGCTTACACTCTCATCTGTTATTAGTTATTGACTGTGTGAAAAACATTATACCTACGGCATGTCCTTGTTCCAAACCCAATCATCGACACCCTGTACACAGCAAGCTGGAATCGTTTTTGCAAAATATTTTGTGGTATGATGTTCATGTTCAAAAATTTTTTAAATGAACATTTTTTAAAATTTTTTATGGTAACTTGGAAGAGGACCGCGTTCCAAGTAATCAGTCATGAAAATACCATTTTCGGTTCAGAAAACTGGGAGCGGGAGCATCACATTTTTGCAGCTGAAGGCTGGATCGTGAATGCCAAATGCTGGGCTGGTCGTTTCCATTGCACGCTTTCCTGCTTGGGTGAAATGGTGCACCAGCTTTCATCTTGTGTGAAAATACACGGAAGAAAAACTCCCGTGAATTATCGGAGAAAGATGGGGCTAATTCAAGAAAAATTAAACTGCTCCCGTGCGTTCATGGAAAAGTTTGGGCTTCATAGGTATCTTCCATAGTCAAAAATTCAAGAACTGCCCTGTGCTCAATTTTGCTCATTTTCCAAGTGAACTGAACACCTGACTAGGACGAAGAAAACAGCAAACTCTTCTCAACTGTTTTGGAAACCAAAATAAAAATTTGCACAAATAAGTCAAACTAATGAAAGAACAAAAATCCAAAATTTCATTGAAATCAGAGCATTCTAAGTTCCTCGGGGAGATTTCATTTGAACAGCCTAGTATGTGCTATAGAGCTGTTTCGATGCCGCGCTTTTGTTCCCTTTTTCTTTGGTTTGGTGCATCATATTCATTTTTCTTCTTCTAAACCTATCGCTTTTCAGGCTTCAGCAAATTTCGATCACGACGACATAGAAATGGACTCGGAAGTATCCGAGCCAGGGTCTGGGACTTATTGGAAATACATTTCGGCACAGGGTGGGCCAGTAATGTTTATCATTCTGGCCATTTTGTTTTGCGGTGCCCAGTTTTTAAGTGCATGTACTGATTACTTCGTGACCGTTTGGTGAGTACTGGAGTCTCGTTACTTGTTATTAATGTCGCAATATTGTGGTCGTTTTTCCACAACATTGCGGCAGTTATATTCCCCAATATTGGCACTGGCGCACAAGTAGTACAACAATGATTTTTGATTTATCGTAGAGTGGCCGCGGTTGAGCAAGAATTTCAGCGGAGGGAATGTGTGATGCGAGGGACTTACTTGCGATGCAATCTTTTTTTGATCCTCTCCTGAGAGATTTCTAGGATTTTTCTGAGCTCTGCCAGGGGGTACATTTGAATTATAGACGCAGTGGGATTCCGTCATGAGCATGTGGATTGATGCGCAGTGCCTCCATACTTGCAGTTGAACAGATGAGACAAATGTATTTCCAAGTTAACAAGACAGAAAATTTTGGGCGTCAACCAATCCTCAATAAGTCAATAATCCAAAAACAAAGTTAAATCTTAATCACTTTGGAGCCAATATTTCTTTTCATTCAAATCTTCCTGCAACGGCTGAGAAAGTTGGACATTTTGTGTGTGTGCAGTGCGTTAACACAATTTCCTTTTTTTTGAATTTCAACTTCAAGGACGGCTGCCGAAGAAATTGATTACAATTTTAATTTGACGTCTTCATCAGCAACGAACACCTGGCCAGAATTAAACAGAACGGGATACATTTATGGCTACCTCATTCTGACAATCCTCGTCGTGTTGTCGTCAACGTTGAGAGTGTTTATTTTCGTCCTTGCCTGCTACAGGGCTGCCGTCGCACTTCACTCAAAAATGTTCTCATCCATCATTGGAACTCCATTACGCTTCTTTGAAACGAATCCATCAGGTTCGGTTTTGAAGAGAATTATTTTCTTGGGAATGCTGTTCAGAACGCCAAAATTCTCGGCCGTATTCCCCATTGCAACTTATTCTCTCGTTCAGGTCAATAGCCAGTTCAACGAAAATATTTGTGTTTCGAAAATTTCATTTCTATGCGCCATACGCTTGTTCCCCTTCCATTGTTGCGAAGGATGCACCTATTTTATAGACCATGGATGCATTCGTCTGCATAATTGGCTATTGGGTTGAATCTGCGGATGAGCTGCAAAGCGAAATTCGGCCGATTGCTATTGTTTTGCCATTGCCAGTCAGGCCAGAGTTTCAAAGCAACCAAGGTTTGACATAACATTCATGGAATCACACGATGAGTTTCTGTGTTTGCGTCTTCCACTGTGCTAGTTCACGCTTCATTTGCGAAGTAACTCTCTTGCCTGGCTTGCCAAACTTGTCTGTCAAAACGTAGTCAAGCCTTCATCACTTTTCAAAGTTGTGTTGCGCTCCAGCCAACCTTAAATGGCCTGATTCGTTTATCAGAAGCGCACCAACAACTGTGCCAACGAAATTTCATTATTTGCTCAAACTATTTTGCCAGATAGGTATCAATGATGTGTTTTTTCATTACTTTGTTTTCCTGGTTCCTTTTGCAATATACTTTTTGATTGATTAGGAGGATACGCCTGTATATTTCTACCACACTAAACTGTTCTTGTTCCTGTTGGTGTGTACATGCGCATCCTCCTAATCAATCATCATGCCTTCTGATAACTTCAAACTGATAAGTGAAAGTATAATTTTTATGCGAAAATTGTTTAGAAGTATCCGTAAATCGCCATTTTGATTCCATTGCGCCCTTCATCAATACGATATTTCCCGCACAAACGAATTAAACGCGATTTTTTGTCCTGTAGGCAAGATAAATTGATTCCAAACCGACACCCACCTCTATAGACCTGTTCTGCACATGCGAATGATTAATGCAATACCAAGGCGATTCCCATCACAGTTACTTCGCATTTGGCCACAGCAATAATTATTGTCCTAAACGTAAACTGTCTCTGATTGTTGCTGTCCATTTCAGGAAGAATTCTCAACAGGTTCACGAAGGACACTGGCATAATAGATGACTACATGACGCAAGCACTGTTCGACTCCGTCACGGTGAGAGTTCCGACGATGATGTGTGCTAATTATTGAAGATAAGACAAATACAATTAAAACGCGAATATTCATTCATTCCATGTTTGATCGCGCAACTTCACGCGTCGCAAGATTGCGTTCGCTGTATTTGCGCAACCATTGAAGTTTTTCATGATACATTTCTTGCACGAGCGTTCGATTCACATCACTTCGAAGTTCCTCGTCGGAATCGTTTTATGATTACTGGATTTGTCTTGGAATATGGAATTACCTGAAAAGAGAAACTCCCGGGGTGATGTAGCACAATCCTTCTATTCGTTCCTCCACAATTACCGCCGTCAGACTGAGCCTAACTAATTCGTGGCATATGCAATGTGCATGCTTATTTGTTGCACCAATTGGAGCGCTGTTTGTTAGGTGTAAAATATCTCAAATCTGCGCCTAACTAATTTGTGGCATATGCAATTTGCATGTTTATTTGCTGCACCAATTGCAGCGCCGTTTGTTTGCTAGGGATAAAATGTGTCAAATATGCGCCTAACTAATTCGTGGCATATGCAATTTGCATGTTTATTTGCTGCACCAATTGCAGCACCGTTTGTTTGCTAGGGGTAAAACACGTCATATCTGCGCCTAACTAACTCGTGTCGTATGCAATTGGCATGTTTGTTTGTAGCACCAATTGCATCGCCGTTTGTTTGCTAGGGGTAAAACATGTCAAATCTGCGCCTAACTAATTCGTGGCATATGCAATTTGCATGTTTATTTGTTGCACCAATTGCAGCGCCGTTTGTTTGCTAGGGGTAAAACACGTCATATCTGCGCCTAACTAATTTGTGTCATATGCAATTTGCATGTTTATTTGTTGCACCAATTGCAGCGCCGTTTGTTTGCTGGGGGTAAAACACGTGATATCTGCGCCAAACTAGTTTGTGTCATATGCAATTGGCATGTTTATTTGTTGCACCAATTGCAGCGCCGTTTGTTTGCTAGGGGTAAAACACGTCATATCTGCGCCTAACTAACTCGTGTCGTATGCAATTCGCATGTTTATTTGTTGCACCAATTGCAGCGCCGTTTGTTTGCTAGGGGTAAAACATGTCAAATCTGCGCCTAACTAATTCGTTGCATATGCAATTTGCATGTTTATTTGTTGCACCAATTGCAGCGCCGTTTGTTTGCTAGGGGTAAAACACGTCATATCTGCGCCTAACTAATTTGTGTCATATGCAATTGGCATGTTTATTTGTTGCACCAACTGCAGCGCCGGTTGTTTGCTAGGGGTAAAACACGTCATATCTGCGCCTAACTAACTCGTGTCGTATGCAATTCGCATGTTTATTTGTTGCACCAATTGCAGCGCCGTTTGTTTGCTAGGGGTAAAATGTGTCAAATATGCGCCTAACTAATTCGTGGCATATGCAATTTGCATGTTTATTTGCTGCACCAATTGCAGCACCGTTTGTTTGCTAGGGGTAAAACACGTCATATCTGCGCCTAACTAACTCGTGTCGTATGCAATTGGCATGTTTGTTTGTAGCACCAATTGCATCGCCGTTTGTTTGCTAGGAGTAAAACATGTCAAATATCCGCCTAGCTAATTCGTGGCATATGCAATTCGCATGTTTATTTGTTGCACCAATTGCAGCGCCGTTTGTTTGCTGGGGGTAAAACACGTGATATCTGCGCCAAACTAGTTTGTGTCATATGCAATTGGCATGTTTATCTGTTGCACCAATTGCATCGCCGTTTGTTTGCCACGGGTAAAACATGTCAAATCTGCAGCTAACTAATTCGTGGCACATGCAATTTGCATATTTATTTGTTGCACAAATTGCAGCGCCGTTTGTTTGCTAGGGGTAAAACATGTCAAATCTGCGCCTAAGTAATTCGTGGCATATGCAATTCGCATGTTTATTTGTTGCACCAATTGCAGCGCCGTTTGTTTGCTAGGGGTAAAACACGTCATATCTGCGCCTAACTAATTCGTGGCATATGCAATTTGCATGTTTATTTGTTGCACCAATTGCAGCGCCGTTTGTTTGCTAGGGGTAAAACACGTCATATCTGCGCCTAACTAATTTGTGTCATATGCAATTGGCATGCTTGTTTGTTGCACCAATTGCAGCGCCGTTTGTTTGCTTGGGGTAAAACACGTCAAATCTGTGCCTACCTATTCGTAATTCGTGACATATGAATTTGCATGTTTATTTCTTGCATCAATTACAGCGCTGTTGGTTAGTTAGGTGTAAAACTTGTAAAATCTGCGCCTAACGTAATTCGTGGCATATGCAATTTGCATGTTTTTAATGCACGAATTGGAGCACTGTTTGTTTGCTGGGGGTAAAACATCTCAAATATACGTAAGGCTGATCAATGAAAGACTGAGACTGGTGTTGTTGCATGGACTCCCGCAAGTCTGCTCAGCCATCTCATTTTGTATGCGCTGAAGTATCGCAGCCCTGTCTGCTACGTTTGCTGGGTAAAACATTGTCAAATTTCCGACACCTATCCTCTAATTGTTAATGACGTTTGTTTTTGAGGGTGGTTGTTTCTCGCACTCCAGCATCAGACATGATTTTGTAGGATGAACAACATGCTGCATTGAAGTTGTTTATGCCATTTGAACAAAACGGTGATGCGGAAAAACTTCTGCATACGTTCTCTGCAAGAATATGGGGATGAAGCTTCAGACTCATATCACTGTGTTTTGATGGACTTTAAGGACAGTGGTAAATTTTGAGAGAGGGTGGGTTCGAAGTTGTGGCTAAAACAACGGCCACCGAAGTCA
The DNA here is from genome assembly GCA_030068105.1 of Sinentomon sp. SZTP_YWyxl. Lineage (NCBI taxonomy): Eukaryota > Metazoa > Arthropoda > Protura > Sinentomata > Sinentomidae > Sinentomon > Sinentomon sp. SZTP_YWyxl. Next base: position 11,166 of record JASGXE010006232.1, read on the forward strand.
ACATCAAAACTGCTTGTCATAGTGCACGAAGGTCAGGAGTGACTATTAGAAAGATTGTTGTTGCAACATTTAAACATGAGTATTGGGATGCACTCATGAAACTTTTGAGCCACATTCTCCTGCACCCCAGAATATGGGGACCTGAAGCATTAGGTACGTCATCATGACATGGCCGCACGCGTGTCGCATTTTTTGTCAAACGGACTTTAACCGACAGTAGGGCAACGGTTCTGAGCCGACAAGAGAATGGGCGGAAGCTTTACGTCATCCTTCCCACAGTCCAACCTGTGTCTTCTGACCGATTTCTCTTCCCAACAATCAAAACTGGCTTGAGATGTCAAAGTTCAGTCGTATAATGGAAGTGATTCACGGCTGTGGAGGCGATTTAGAAGACACTGGCCAAGGATGGACTGCAACATGTGTTCCAAGACATGGAGGAGGCTTTGGGAGCACGTTCATGAAATTTTCAGCCACAGACTGCACCCGAGACTAAGCTGACCAAACCGAGTTAGGTACGTAACATCAGTGACATGGACCGCACGCGAGTCGCAATCTTTCTTGATCAAACTCGTATACCGAAAAGGCAACGGTTCGTAGCCGACAAGAGAATTTCAATGTTTTGTTACGCTCATCCTTCCCACAGTCCACCTGTTTGTCTTCTGGAACATCTTAAATTCTCTTGCCCAGCTAATTCGTGAAAAATGGCTTGAGATGTCAAAGTTATTCAGTTGCGCATTCCCATTGTTCGCAATTGCAGCATTAATTACGGCTTGTTTGGAGGTAAAACACGTCAAATCTTTGCCTAACTACATTCGTGCCACAAGCATGGTTTGCATGTCATGTGTTCCAACAATTGCAGCGCTGTCTCTTGGGCGTCATCTGCTCAGAAGGGACGTACCTCGAGAATAAGCATGACCAAACCGAGTTCGGAGTTGAACACAGTGAATGAATCGAGGAGTCTCAGTCTTTCTTGATCAGCCCTCGTATATCAAAAATTCGTGGCTTGTGAATTTGAATGTTTTGTTGCGCCATTTGCAGCGCTGTTTGTGTTTGGAACATCTTAAATCTTTGCCCAGCTAATTCGTGAGATATGCCAATTTCCATGTTATTTGTTGCGCATTCCCATTGTTCGCAATTGCAGCATTAATTGCTTGTTTGGGGTAAAACACGTCAAATCTTTGCCTAACTAATTCGTGCCACAAGCAGTTTGCATGTCATGTGTTGCACCAATTGCAGCGCTGTCTCTTTGTTAGGGGCAAAACATCTCAAATGTTCTCCCATCTAACTCGTGGCATATTCAAACCACATTTTCATCCACTAGTTTGTCGTTCGCTATTTGTTTGTCTGGAACGCAGCATCCAAAATGTGCCCGTAAGTAAGATTTTGGGACATCGTTATCGTTTCTTGCACACACATTTATCATATTCGGAGGTGAGTGTTCTAGCACTAGCGCCTCTGAATTGCAAAAGCAGAATTTCAACAGCCTGCAATAGTGCGTCCACAAATTTATTGTATCGGTACAAAATTTTTGAAGGTTCACCTAAGGACATCCTTACAACAAGAACAACTAGAACACTCTCATTTCCGCAATCACAGAAAATTACTTCTCCCCATGACAAATCATGCCTTCCAAGCGGGAAAGACCCTGCAAAAGTTTTTTTTAACAACAAAGATTGATCGGATATTGGCCATTTGGAGAATTTGTCCAACGGTGCAAATCACTCGGGAATTGCGTCTTCCAGACTTGGTTTCAACGCATAATTTTTAAACTTGCGATGCCAGCCAAATCAAAGGTCTTCGATTTGGGATTCTTCACCGTCGCTGATCAAGTCGGACCACCGGTGGCTGGTGGCTGGCGGACATCCTAAGTGGAGGGGCTTGGAAAGAGTACTTCGACGGCGCGGCGATAGCAGAATATGGACGAAGGAGGACTGCACGGAGGATCATTCTGGAGATCATCAAAAGTCATCGAGGGATTCGAAGTACTCGCCCCAGGATTGAGCGGTCTGGCAAAGCTGCTCTCCTGGTTGTTGCCATACGGGGTCATGGGCCCATTTCCCCCTGGCGGGACGTATGGCGACACTTACTCGCACCAGCGTCCTAGAGTGCCCTTCGGGAGACTCTAGTGGCTGTGTGAGAATGAGTCTCTCCCTGATTCCGAGCTTGGGCAAAGCGACGATGACGGGGTTGACTCTTCCAAGCTCTTCCACAAGCCTCCCTGTTCCTGAGTCTGGGACTGACCGTAAAAACCGGTTCTTAACAGTCCCCATGATGGGCAGGGAAACCCCTGCTATGCCAGCAGGTTTGGAGAGTGCGGTGGCACTCAGGTGAGCTGGTGCTTAGGCTGCTACCGGACTTGAGGAGTGCCCACTCCTTTCGAGAAAGGATAGCAAGACTAGCAGGCAGCAGGAGTGGTCCAGTGACAGGACAACCATCCAGCCTGTCACTGGTGGAAAGAGTATCCCTTCCTCTCCAACTTCCCATCCTTACCCATCCTTGTATTTTATTTTATCTCCCCTCTTTCCTATACTTTAATTTTAACTTTATTCCTCTTTCCGCTGGGTTGGATTTGGGATCCGCGCTTTTTAAAGCGGATCCCGACACGTCGATGAGTGAGGCGAAAGGCCATTGTCCCGCCTCAGAGACCCCAGTCTATCCCCCCGCCAATTCAAACAAAGTTTCTGAATTTATTTAAATTTGTTCTCATCTTTTCTTTAGACCTTGCTGCTTGGTGTGTCGGTGGTCTTTGTGGTCGGAGTGGTGAATCCTTATCTGATCGCAGTACCTGTTACAACAACCGTTTTCATGGCGTTTTACGTTAACTTTTACTTGCGAACTGGAACACAACTGAAGAGACTTGAGGGGATATGTAAGTTAACGTACGGTTTGAAAGCCTGCTGTCTTGACATTTGTCGATTTATGATTAAACGATTTTAAAATGAATTTGCTTGTCCTGCAGGAAGAAATTTAGCTTGGATGGACTTGTGTTTACGGCGGACTGCACAGCAATCAAGTTTTGCAATGTATTTGAATAAAGATGTGTAGTGCATTCTCAGTTAATATCTTCAATTGGAATGAGGTTAATGTATAAGTGCCTATGTGCAGTCAGGTTTTGGCAAGTCTGTAGAAAAATCCGTTCATCGGCTGATTTTGTCCTGTAAACTTGTGGATGGATTTCTTGGCAACAAATATGTTCTGCCTCTGACCTCGGAATATTGTTCTAAAGACGTTTACTCACTCCAACTTTCAGCTCGAAGTCCTGTCTATTCCCATCTTGGATCAACGCTTCAGGGCTTGGCAACAATCAGAGCACATGGCGTTCAGGAAACATTTAGAAGAATATTTGACCAGAGGCAGGTAAATATGCTTTTTATAAAAGATCTGGCAAATATTTCTGAATTCTAAAGCGTGTGCTGGATGGTTGCTGATGAACGAAAATCAACACAGGCGTTCGCCGCGTTCTTCTAACATTTTAATGGCAATTCTTCGTCAAACTTTCAATTATTTCAGTCTACCTAAAAGAGGGTGGAAAAACTCACTAAATTTGAGATGGGCTGCTTCTACAGCAGAAACGGCCTGCAGCATGGTGTGGAAATCTTTACTTTTAACAAGATTTTAATTGCCCGCACTGCATTCTGAGCAAATCTACGTGTAACTTTTAACATATTCGGGTCGCCAATCACTGTTCAAACAGCAACCCAGATTGAATTATTATGGTTCTTTGGGCAATTTGACGATCAAATGGCCGCTTTTACGTAAAAATGTCCGTTTTCACAATACGACCATGACACTGGTAAAACAAATGTTTGCCATTTCCGATGCTTTTGTCGTATCTTTTCAAATTATTTCTATCTTTTCGCATTTGCCCATTCTCTTTTTGTGCATATGGAATTGCACTTTTCCGTCACTCTCAATGCGCATAATGAGTTCAAACGGAGTCAGTGGATTCTTGTCGAGATTTAATTGGAATACGAGTGTTTTCTTGCTTGGTCAGCCTAGCAATTTCTTATTTCCCATTGTAACCACCAAATCCCTCCCTAGGACGACAACAGCACCGCTTGGTTCATGTTTCTATCCAGTGGAAGGCAGTTCAGCATAACGATGGACCTCCTCTGCACACTCTTCATATCAACTGTCATTTTTGGAGTCATCGTTTTAGGTAAGTTTTGGTTGTTGGTCTTTGCGTATAAGACAAAAGTAAAAGTGTGTTTAAACAAGACACACCTTGATTGAAAGACATGCTCTAAGCTGCGAATCGAAGGAAACAAGATGCGAGCTTCCGCCGCCGTCCGCTGCACCACTGTGCGCTTCATACGGAGTGAAAGACTGAAAACAGAGAATCGCCTTCCTGATGCGTTTTGATCCCGAAATTGAGGCAGAAAACAGCTGAATTGTGATTTTCGATTGAACGCTTGGCCCTCAAATGTGCAAGGTCTGGTCAGGGGTGGGCAGTGTTGGAGTGGTCGGGTGCTGGAGATGGAGGACAGGGTCAGCCTGAGCCTCGATTGGCACAATTTTGGAGCCTTTGTTGGCGCGGATTTCAAACTGTCGGGGATTCATTTTCGTGTCTGTCTGTCAGAAGCCAATCGCCAGTGTTTACAGGTCCGTGTTCAAGATCGCTGGGTGATCAGACGCGGTTCTGTTTTTTCTGCAAGTAGGATTTTGGAAGCTGTGTTGCCACGACAGAAAAAAAGATGGGGCGAATTGTCGAAATGTGCTGTTGCCGACGATTAATACCAGAACCGTTGTTTCATTTTACCGGGCTGCAACAAAGGGTAACGAGGATAAACAAAAAGCGTCAGTTTTCTTTCGTTTTATGTGGATCCATGATGATGAGAATTGAGGTCATCAGTCGCAAAGACGAGAAAGGTCATCCTTTGGGTCATCCCATCCGTGGCAACATATGTGATGGTCGGAAATTTGCGCCTTGCGGCTTGCATTTCACCAAAAATGACAAGAGTATTTCCATCAATACTTCCTTCCATACCACACTGTTCAGGAGGTGTTCCATCAGTGTTTCCAGCAGATGTGCCCGCAAGGAGCTCATGGAATTTCCCCAAAATGTCAAAAAATTTCCCCAAATTGTCTCAAATTTCCCCAAAACAAAAAGCCACTCTTGTGCAGGTCGGAACAGGAACAACTTTACCAAAAAAAAGGACAAATATTCTTTCCATCTTGGACCATGCAACATTCAGGGATTTCGAAATTCTTCCTGGATTTCTTCCTCTTCACAATGTGGCGAAACAAAAGGATTCTCTGACAGGGAAATTTTTTAGTTGTTACTTAGGACCAATCTTTGTTGTCATGAGCTGAAAGATGTCCATGTGAAAATGGCATCACTCTTAGGAATTTTTTTTGTGATTTATGTGATGTGAATGTGTGTGAATAGCGATGTGCGAATTTTCGACTGTGTGTGTTATGATGCGATTTGTGAATGGGAACAGCAATCAGCATCGCGTGACGCGTCGGTGGGTTGCTTAAAGTAAAGCCCAAAATGCGTCATGAGTCACGGCACAAGAATGGAACGAAAGCGAAAGTCAAAAAACAGGGAGAAAAATAACCGAAACAAAAATCCCCCATGTTGCACATTCCTGCAAAATCCATTTGCGTTGTTGTTGGCGGACAAAAACTTCAATTTCCCCAAATTCTCCCCAAATTATCGATTTCCCCAGGCCTTCCCCAAAATATGCAAAGTTTCCCCAAAAACGGGGAAATTTTTCCCCATTCGGCCACACTGGTTTCCAGACTGAAAGGGCCACGCAAAAATCTAAAACCCCTCTAGTTTGTGGCAGGAAACAGGTAATGTTAGATACCTATGTTGTTCACATTTAAAAGGAAAACATGCTCCACATGTCCCCTCCATAAAACAGCAGTGGTGCCCCAGGAATGAAAATTACATCATAATCAAAACAAAAAAAAGCTTCAGCTTTTTGGGGCCGATCAAATCGTCCCCGTTCAATGCGTCCCCGCGATTATTTCGTCCCAGAGCAAAAAATCGTCCCGGAATCACATCAACCCCGAGTCAAATCGTCCCCAACCTAATTTTCCCCAATCTTTTTCCCAATCTTTAATAAAACGCGGAAATCGCGGATTTTGAGGACTGAGGCTGCAGTGCGAATCTAAGCGCCCAAACCTCCAAGCTACCTTTATCAAATCTAACAAAACCTAACCCAATCAAACCTAACTCAATCCAATCTAACCTAATCTAACGTCAGGTTCCGCGAATTCGCTTGTTCCGCGAAACGCCATATCTCCCATTGGTCCGCGATCCACATTTTAGTTTGTCCCCTTGTTGGACACTAATGGGAGTCAATTAAAGAGTCTGATTTGACCACTGTGTCCCAAAGGGTTTTCGACCATTGTGTGATGGGTTTTTGAGATAATGGAATTTGTTGATCATCTTTGTGGTCTTGTCAACGGCTGGGATTTGATCGGGGGCGATTTGATTCGGGGACAATTCGATCGGGACGAATTGCACGGGGACGAAATAATCGGGGACGAATTGAACGGTGATGAAATGAATCGGGGACGAATTGAACGGACACCCTGCCAATGCCCCCTGCAGGGCTCTGTCTCTTTGAACCCCGCCGGGCTATGGCTCCTCAGATCCCTGCAGAACGCCCCGAAGGTGTGCCCCATAGTCGGGGCCGTATGAGCTGAAATCAAACTGATATTTTAAAAATCAAATCAGTTCCCTCTTCACCTCTTGCGAAAACAAGTTGTTGTTGATTGGCAAAGGGACATGAAGCACTTCATTCCAGCCAATTTCTGGAGGATTCCATTGCGAATTGCAAGCAGCCAGCAATTTTACAGGCTGAATTTCAATGGAGAAACCTCGAATTTTGATTGCAAAATCGACACAAAAATATCGAAATTGCGTCTGCTCCTGTGGGCACTGTACCCCCAGACCCCCCAAAAAAAGAGGTGGACCCATTGGAACTCCAATGTGGTTGCATCCCAAGAGCGATCCCACTTGCCTCCATCGTCCCTCGCACTTTTACCTGTCTGCAATAATTGTGATCCGCCCACTGACCAGTGCCATTTCTTTCCCATCCTCAGAAGTGCTGGATTTTCCTGTCGAACACCGTCCATCGGACATGAATTTGTCTTCTTTTTGCAGAAAAATCTTCAACTGTGCTATGCCAAACAAACATCGTCACAAACACGATATCAAGTCATTTCTAAGAAGAAAAATCCAAAACATCAGAAACAACAAGTGCAACCATTGGACTTTTTAACTCCGTATGAAGCGCACAAATGAGATGCGGCAGAAATTGGAACTAAAGATCTTGTTTCCCGCAATTCAATGTAGATGGCAGGATAAGAGCATGTCTTTCAATCAAGATGTGTCTTGGTTTAAATCATTTGCTGCTCACCGAGTTTACAATAAATGAAGCCCGGTTTGTAACCTTCCATGGAAACGCACTCTTGCAAATTCTTCAGTTGTGCTCACCTGGTTCTCCATATCAAAGTGTGCTTTTCTCTCTGTAAATTTCCGGCGTCTGCGCAATACTAGCCTCATAGCGCTTGGAACGCGTGGATAGCCTTGTCCATCAAGTTCCAGCAAGAGGAACAACGTTACGCGCAATGCTTATGGCCCACAATGTTGGGTAACATGACATTTTTCCGTAATTAGATCCTTGGTCTCGCTTTCTCTTGCTGGTGAAGAGGTTATCATATTGCCGAGGTTCAGCCAAGACGCAGCAACGTGTAGGCCTACAAATGGTGCACTTTTAATTAGTCCTGATAAAGAACTCCTTTTTTCGTCCAGATTTACCAGGCAGCCAGGCAGGTTTGGCGATTTCATCGGCGACGATGCTGGGCGGTATTTTCCAATGGGGACTTCGACAGTGGGCGGAGGTGCAAACGTTCATGGTGTCCGTGGAAAGAATTGTGGAATACTCCAATCTCGATCCGGAAGAAAAGACCGACAAGTTTGCAGGTAAGCAATCAAAAAAGATTTTATTTGCTTAACAAGATTCATCAGTAATCTCCCTATGAAAACACAGAAAAAGCTACCTGTTAACCGCAAACCTTCACCAAAATCTTCGAAGGCTGGAAATCGTTACTATTATTTTCATGGTGAAGCTCGGGACAAGCCCGGAACTAAGGACCGCACGGGCCGAAGCCAAGTAACGATCCTGCGCAATGGGGCGTCACGCAGCTGGAGGGGATTGCACTGTTTCGGACTGGTATCTTGCACTGCGCAGACAAACTCAAAACACGTCCTTCGTCACGAAGCTTTGTAAAGACCGGTGCATCTCTTATAGGTTACCTAACCGAGGACATGTTGCTGCAGCGGATCGTGCGCACCAGTTTGGGAGTTTGTTACCGGGATAAACAGCCGAGGTGTTGGTGAGTCGGGTGCTGGGGTACACAGAAGATACCCAGCGTGGCTAGATGGTGATTGATAACTTGGATGTGGCAAGCAATCGTAAAGTGATTGCATGGTTACCCAGTGGAAATGGAAATGCCTGTGCATCCAGTCTATCGCCCCCAGAAGGACATAGCAGCCCTGTCTGCCGAGTCCTAGAGGGAACGACAGAGTGAGTGCACCCGGAAAGCCAGTGGTCCATTGGTGAACACAGCAGAGGAGATGGGCGCATGGGTAGATGTGGCCTTTTAGTGCCGGTTTTTCCCCGGGTGGGCTGCTTTGCATGGCTGTTAGTGCCGTGCTTTCTCCGCTCTGTGGACAGATGTATGGGATTAGTATCCTCATGAGTTTTGCAGCCTGATGCTGTTGACGGCTACTTCTGGTTTGGTATATTCTGGTTTGGTATAATCATCATTTCTACCTCTTTTTGACCTTTTTTTATACCAAACCAGAACGCAATATGGCGGGTTCTGTATTGGTATAATTCTGGATTGGTATAATTAAATTCTGGATTGGTATAATCGCTTCCTGTTACCATCATACACTCTCAGAAAGGGCGCTCTTCTGGATAACACTAGCGATCTCGAGAGGATTGCCATTTTATCAATAGTCGTACGAAATTTAGGCAGGCCACTGCAATCAAGAGGCAGGCGATTGGAAAATTGTCGCGAGCGAGAAACATGCGCCGGGCTCGAGAAATGCTGTGTTCTTCGTCCTTTGTCATATCATGCATAGGGCCTTATGCCGCAGAGCAACATGTACAGCTTAAATATGCTTTAAGTGTAGCCAGAGGAAGACTTTTGCAACCACAATCTACATCCTGAAGAGTTTGATACGAAATGCAGCTTGGGTAGAAAAAACAAAATAATGTCCAATCAATTACCCAACAACTGTTTCGTAGTCACAAAAGTCATAACATTTTGCTGTTGCCATCCGTCGGTATTTAGAAAAGATATTTTTTAAAACTGACAACTCGTACATGCGTGTACATCTTTACTGAAAATATTCTTCTTCAGATTTGTCGTAAATTATGAGTGAACAAGCTTATGCAAGCCCAAATTGTGGATCTCACTTCACAGGAATTAAAGATGACTGTATTGTGTGGGTTCATTTTTTGAGTTGTGTGAGTAAAAAACACCCCAAAAGTTTAAATTGATAGACCAAAAAATCCCCATTTGAACCCTCATAACGTTTCAGTAGGATGAGTTCAAGGAGCTTGTTATTCTCACAAATTAGGACAAAACAGGACTTGTTTTGCACTGTTTCTTTCTTCTGCAGCATTACAACAACTTTGCCTGCAACGAGAGATCGCAAAAATGAATTCCACAGAGAGAAATGAATTCTCAGTTCGAAAATCCGGGGTGGTGATCGTTTTTCACAATTTCAACTTTGCAGCTGGTTAAGAACGACCAAGGGCAACTCAAAAGCAGCATTACGCTTTTGGTTTCCGGGAATCAACATCCAAACCCTCGAAAAAACAGGGATTGGCATAAAAGCATATGTGCTCTCTAGCGGCGGCTCAAGATGGCCACATCTGCGTCATCAAATTCATCACCGGCGATGTAATGTGCTCCCCAAAACTCGTCAAACGTTTATTTTCGTGTTTCGACATTAGGCTCAGGCAGGATAATCGGCCCTTTTTACTTTCAGCTGTGGGATATGGATTGAGGAAATTGGAGATGTTTCGCATTGATATTCGATTTTGGATCCAAAGCTTTTTCCCGCGGGTTTTTAGAATGTACGATGTGCTCCGGGCTTGTTCCAAACCAGAATATTTATACCAAACCAGAATTATACCAATCCCGAATATACCAAAACAGAATATACCAAACCAGAATATACCAAACCCGAATATACCAAACCAGAATATACCAAACCAGAAGACACGGCTTTGACAGGACTGAGGGGGGGTTGGGTGACGCACGATCCACTACCAGCCGTTACCCTGGGCAACTTGGTCTGGGCTGTTGCACACATATCCTCATCCACGCTCTTGCCTTACTTCCCCTTTCCGGCACATTACGACGGGGGAATGGGTCGCCTTGCGTCAGTAGCGCGGCGAAGCGCTGTCCGGCAGAGTGCACAGTTGACAAGCCAGGGAGTCACGGAAGCACCAGCGGCGTTCGCCAGCAGTACGCTCACTCCCTCTTCCCAGCTGCGTGAAAGCAGGGTTCACTGACCACGCAGTGGGGGGGCCGCCATCGTGGGCCGCCGACTCCGGACTGGTTACCGGCTTAGATCTGGGCATGGATCCCGGACCCGTTCCCAGACCTCAACTTTTCAACCCCGCGTAAGGCACCGGATTGGATCTGATCCCAAGTCTCTCACCTAGGACCTCAAGAGCACTTTAAAATCAAATGAGCGCATTCAAAATGTATGCGCTCCTGACCCTTATGATGTTATGGGTCAAGGTCTGGGATAGCTAGTCAACCTACCTACGATTAGCTCCACTGCGACTATTTTCATCTCATTGTACTAAGTTGTGACCCAGACCTCTATGCACCGGCATCATGACTTTTTCTGACCATTCCACAAGACAAGAAAAGGAAACAGAACAAAATAAAAAAACAATGCAGAAAGGAAAAAAAAAACACACTTCTATGATAAAAACTTTCCGAGCAATTCTTGGGGACAATTTTTACAGCCTGCAGTTGCCAATGGTGAGACTGATCATGCAGAGGATTCTTTTGGTTGGTGACACCTTCCTGAGTGATGGTGGCTGTACCTGGTGAGAGGTTTGTTTGCTGCTTTGTGGTGGTGTCGTTAAGGAATTTCCTAACGATATGGCATGTGTTTATGATAGCTGCTTTTTGGAGTTCCATGTAGGTGTTTTTGTGGAGGCCTAGTGTATTGAGACTATTGGAAGTGTTTTCGGGATGAGGCCGGTGGAGGACACAACAAGTGGGATTGTGACCACTTTGTCCATCCTCCACTGGTTTTGGATTTCGATGCAGAGGTTGTGTACTTTGTGATTTTGGTGGTGTGTGCTGTGGGGAGATTGTTATTGTTTGGAATGGTGATTCTATGAAGAACGTGGTTTTGGCTTGTTTGTCGACAAGGTATTTGG
>JASGXE010006233.1:0-20180 GCA_030068105.1 Sinentomon sp. SZTP_YWyxl
GCAGGAGCTCTTTCCTTCAATGTTACCAGTCTCACCCTCGCTCATCCCTGGCAGCAATAGGTAATGGACAGGAGTTACCAGTATGGAGGGTGGTTTGGGACTGGGTAGAGAACAGTGGCAGATATTCTTGATTGAGGAAGCAGATTACATGTGAAGGTGATTAGAGATTGTGTTTGAGTTGCCCTTTAATCGCAATTATTTATTTCTTCTGATTAAGCTATTGATTTGAATTTTCATTGCAACTGTTTGAGCAACCAATTGAGTGTAGGATACGCATAGTTTCAAATATGCACGATCAATTTTGCAGCTAAATCTTTACTGTTGAAAACATTCCTTGCTGTTGTCAACAGTAAAGATTTACCTAAGTGCTAGAATTTATTTTTTTTTTTTTGACAGGATCACTTTGGAAATCCCTGAATGAGAAAATCTCGACTAACTTTATGAATGCTGCATTTTGTATTTGTTGCATCTCTTTATCAATAAAATTGCTTCTTTTAGCTTGCATTTTTTTATTGCTACTCGTCTCTTAAACATGTTTGCAACTTGGTATGCCTGATTTGGAACATCAAATTTGAGAACATTTTCATTTCTTTTACTGCAGATGTTCCCAAGGTTTCTCGAGAGCTGTATGGCCTGGTGAATTATGGTGAGCTTCGCAAGAAAATCAGTGGATGTCTTAATGCTAGAAGTGCTACCAAACTCACGGAGTTGGTGTACCGTGGTTGTACTGCTGTGAAAGTAAAAGGCAAAACCATACGAATTAAAACGCCTTCATGTCGTGCCTTGAAGAAACTTAATCAGATTCAAGGTGAGTTTTCTTGAGCTTCTTGAGTACCTACCTAGAGATGTGATGAAATTAATGCACTTTTCTTGGCCATTCATTGCACCATAAACTCTTTCTTTACCTGTTTTTAATCATGTGCAGATCGTAGAAATTAAACTGCCTGATTTCAACACGGCTTTCTGGAAGTGTCAGATTTTGGGTTCATTTGCAAAAGAGGAACTTTAATTTCTGCAGCACTGAATTTCTGCTCACAATCACATTAATTTATTGTGTGAAAGAGCAAATTCTGTCACCATCTTCAGGATTTTTTTCTCTCAACTGAAGAATCCACCATCATATCTGCTGCAAGGGTCCTTCAGTAGTAGGACAACCCCTGAATAGTGGCGAGTTTTACATAAAGTGATTGTGCATCTTCCCGTGACCCATCTTTATTTTGGTCAGAAAAAGCCAATTTAACCTTTTACTGATGATTGTTACCTCACTACTCTACTGTAGCCCTTTCGGGAGAATAGATTTTTTTTGGGGTTTTCGCAGATTTGGTTACCCAGTTGAATAAACCTTCATCCATCTTCAGCGAAAATGAAATGAAAAATGCAAAAGACATTGCGAAATACACTTCGAAAGAAAAATATTCAATTTTTGTGGGAAATGGGACTTGGGATTGGTAGTCTCTGGAAGCCAAAACATGTGCCACTTTATTCCGTTTATGCAACCACCAGCCATTTGACAGTCTACTGGTCAAAGGTGTTTTGCCAAACAGGTGTTCATCGCCTTTTTTAAAGCGGCAATAAATCTCCAAATGTTGTTGCAATGAAAATGCACTGTTTCTTCTTGCTGCAGTCACATAAATCATCAGATACTCATTTATTCTGCTGCGCCTTGCTGAAATCCTTCTAGATAGAGAGATGCTTATTTTTATGATACTCCTCAGTTCCTCACTTGACAGGTTGACCCCAGGGATTAAATTGTGAAAATCGAAGTAGTGGCACACTTTCATTTTCAGCTGCCTTACCGTACAGTAGATGTAATTTAGTGGCACATCGTGCCCACAAAGAGAGTAGTGGTACTCGTACCACCACATATATACGTACATACCTTCCCCTACAATTCAATGCCTGGTTGGCCCTCGATATTGACAACAATACCAAATCAAGAAAAATTTCATCATGAAAGAATTTCTTTCATGATGTGTCAGGCGGAATACAAGAGGTATGGGCGACCCACGTGACGATTGTGGATGTGCATAACAAACAGGGATCAGATGGACCAAACGACGGATGCAAAGTCTATTCCAGAACGTGAAGTGAACCAGTATTTTCTATCTACAAGCCAAAAACGAATTTCAATGAAAAATTGTAATCTTTTATTTTTATTCCAATTGCCAAAACGACCATTTTTCCTTGCATGAGTTTGACATAGGATGCTTGATTGTGTTTAGTGCTTTTACAGTAAATTAAAGACTGGCTTATGCAATTATGAACGAAATTCACGAAGGCAGGCCTGTAGAGTATCATGAGCATTTCATGACTTTGGTTGACTTGTTCAACTTTTTCACCTGCACTTAAAATAATGTTACATCCTCTTTTTCTAAAATAATGTCTGATCATCCTTTTCAGCCACTCGTGAAGATGATCTTCAGCGTCTTCCTTCACACGTAACTGTGATTCTTCAGCCTCGCACAAATGGTGCATGGACAAGTGTTCACTCAACAGCTCAGAATCCACGGGTAAAAGTGAACTTGACTCTCCAGAGGAGACTTGGCAAACTAATACGTCACCTGCAATACAAATGGATGCCTCATTCTCAAAAAATGGTAGGCCTAATTGATAGATTCCTGCATTGGAAAGTTTTGAAATCTTAGTGCAATCTTTCACAATTTTTCTGTCCGCAAATTAAACTTTCTTGCGTTGCATTGCAAAAAGGATTGGCACTTCATAAGGGAGCATCCATGCCAGTGGTATCATTTTCTCTTCTTCTTTGTGATTTTCCCCAAACTTTTTACGACTAAAAGGAACAAAAATAGGACTTTTTCAGCTGCACATTTGGGTCTTCAGGCCTGACAAGACCAAAATTGCAATGGTTGGAGAATCCTTGTCGTTCACCAATTTGTAAGGTGCAGTGTGTGCATGGCAGGTCAAATTTTGACTGAATGTGTGCTGCAGATGCCTTGCAAGCTAAATGTTCTAGTCAGACAGATATTTGAGGAAATTATAGGAAAAGGAAATTGTACATTATAGGGGAAAAAGGAAATTGTAGGGAAAAAATTAAAAAATGCATTTGGCTCACTCATTCTGTCCCCGTTGTTACTCTTTGAGGCGAACCAAGTAGGTACAACATATTGATGCCCTGTCCTCTTGGTTATGACCTTGTAATTTCAATATGCATTTATCTTTTTCTCCTTTGTTTTTTGCTTTCACATCCCGGAGCTGCATTTTGTTCTCACATCTCATCAGTTTTCTTTTATCTCTAAGATCCTGTGCACTTGACTATAAAACAAAATCCGAATCATTTTTCACAGCATTTGTGATTTGGAATGTTGAATGTCTGTTCTTCGGCCCACAGGCTGTTGCACAAAGGTAAAATGCAATTTTCAGTCAAGGGTGAACACAGCGGGGGGCAGGGGTTCCACTCCCTTTCTTTTCCCTGAAGTTTCATGGAGATGCCCCAATTTTTCCTGAAATCAACAAAAAATTAAAAATGTCTTCAACTTCTGGGGACTCAATCCCCACAACTCCCCTGTGAAGGGACTCTGCCCTTTGCAACCCTGCTGGGGATCTGCCTTCATTCCGGAGTGCAATGCCTACCCTCTCTTCTTGGCGGAAGCTGGATTCGCCACAGTTTTCATGTGACACTTATTTGCAGAAAATCTGTCAACACTACAGGCCTGTGAAGAAAAGCTTAGAGCAAGCCACCTTTCATGTGTAACATCGACAAACTGCATTCCTTCTGAATACCTACGAGAAATAGAAGAAAACTTAGATTTACCAGATTTTCCTTTTTGGTAAAATAAGAAGAAACAGAGTTACATTAGATGATGTTCTTTTGTGCTGTCAGTTGTTTTATGTTTGTGATTTGCTTTCATAACATATGGTTTGAATTCTAGAGAAACAACTTGGTGTCTTGCCTATCCGGAGATTCGTCCTCAGCCGCACCACATTGTACAAAGATTGCTCGGCCTTCTTTGAGAATTTACCCACTGCCTGATACCAATGTTACCTTTTCATCAGTGTCTCATGGTGAAGCTATTACGGGTTTGAGTTTAAGTTTCAAAAGCTACTGGAAAAACATCTTGATGCCACGTTTGAACAAAGAGCTTGGGGAGGTGGAGGGAGAACAGAAGTGGGGTAGTCGAAAAGAACAGAGGAGAAAGGAGAAAGAGCGAAGAGAGAAGGAAAGATTGCTCAAGGAGGCAAACGAGAAGGCGAAGGAGAAACCCCTTTCTGGTGAGTTTTACTAGCATTTTCGGATTCTAACTGAAGGATTACAAAACCTTTTGCAGAAAACGTCCCCTTGGAAATTGGGGGTCATTTTAATGATGAAGAATTATGCATTTTGTCAGAAACGTTGCAGTTAAAATACCATCCGAATCAGGACGATCTGCCCGTCTGATTTCCCATTCATCCAAATTCGATAATTTTTGTCAACTTTTGTTCCAATCCTGACCTGATGTGCCAAGCACCAATGGAAAATTCAATCAGCCTTCTGATATTTTCGTTACTGGCATGTGAATCAATCTATTGTGCTTTGGCTTGTGAATTGTAGTCATGGATTTTGGAAAGAGGATATTGGTTTCCAATGTTCATTCCGGTAATACCTGGCAGAATTGGTACACAACCGAGATTCTTGATGATTTTGGAACAGTTCATGATGGCAGTGTCTGCACACGAAAGCCCCATTTGAAAGCTCCTTTTTGCCCCATTTTCATTGATGTTTCGAATTCTTTTAGAGGTCATCAATGGGTAAAGGTACTTTTTATTAATTTCAACAGTCTTTCGCATTCCAATTAAATTTTTGCTTCTTTCGGGTTCTAACTCCCATTTCTCCCAACAATCAAGGTTGTGACAGCGACCTTCAGAATTGTGAGGATTTGATAAAGTCAGAAATAACTAGTGATTCAGAATATCCACCTTATAATGATCTCTTGCGACAACTGTTTGCACTGGAGTATGCTGTCGGCGATCGGGACTCTGATGATGATGAGGTTATGTTCTTGGGTGAATCCAGCTGCTTGCATTCAAATACGGGTAGACAGAGAACTGACCTTGATAGTCCAACGAAAATGGGTTAGTGAAAGTTGTTGCACATGCTTCATAACCAGGGTATTTTTTCAATATTTACGATAGAGGGATTATCATAACTTATTGGTGTCACCACATAATCCGTTTTACACCTATTTATTCTAATGATATAATTGCCAAGACTGTAGCTTCATTGGTTGATGAGCTGTTGCCATTCCCACGCTACACTTTTTGCATGATTGTGTTCTTATTTAGGTTCCTACTTCAAAAACCCCACAAAATTCGAGGCATGTTTTGCCGCTTTCGCATTTTTGGCATTATTTAACTTTTTCGGTATCTTTTCTCTGCAGTTCAGGCTTGAAAGGAAAAAATTGGGTTCCGAACTGAACAAAATGTTGCTCTAGTTTATCTGATGGAGCCGGAATTGTTTATTTTTTACTGCTTCACCAAGTTTGAATCATTTTTTTCTTAACATGTCTTATGCCATGCCGAAAATGACTGAAATGCACCGATTTTCATGAATTTTTGACTAAATCTATTAAATCTAAAAAACCGTATCAGCTGAAAAGGTCTCATCTGCAGATGCAGAGCGTCAATTTTTTTATCGTGTCGCCTTAACTCAAAAGCCACGACACCTAGAAAGTTGAATTTGGTACAGAAGCACTTCATAATGGGTCACAGTGTGTACCAAGTTGTCCAAATTTGAATGAAATGGTAGGAAAAGAAATGCAGAAGTTATTGTTTTGCCCCATCTCTCAAGTGGGGGACCTATGAAAAATCTGAAATCTGCATTTTTGCATCATGCGAATTCAACACAGGTAGGTATAAAGTTTGAATTTGACCTGCAATTTGAGCAGATTCAGACACACAAAAACAAAAAAAAAAAAATAAGGTGGACACTGGACCCCCATTATTTAATTCATCATTTTTTCCGAAATACCATTCTTTTTTTATTCGACATCATTTGATAATTTTGATATTTGGTTGGTATTTTCAGCGCATGATTCTGAAACGAGCCAGCCTGAAGATGATTCTGTTGCAGAAAAGGAAAAGGAGGCCAGGGAAGAAAAAGTAGCCCAAATCAGAAAGGGTTGGACTGCCGAAACTGCCAAGATGTTGACAATGGGAGAACTCTATTTGCTTGTAAGTAACTGACATTTTGAATTGAATTTGTATATTTTAGGAGTCACCTCCTTTCAATATTTACAACACAAAGATAGTCAATTATGCAGCAAATAAACAATCACAAAAGGGAAGAACACATTTGCGACCAGGATAATGCATAGGTACATATATGTCGCAACAAAGCTATCTACAGACACAAAGATCGAAGGCTTTAGCGAACATGGGTTTGATGCTTCAGCCGTTATCCATCGACAGACCCTCTCAGTGGAGTGGCAATAATTTCCTGGGATTGTTCACTTCAATTGGTACGGAGCCGACCCTGCAGGAGCGGTATACTCAAAGGCTGTTCAAAAACTCGCCCTGGCAGGGAATTCCACTCAGGGATCGTTCTACCCAAAAAAGAGACATTCCGATGTCTCTCCTAAAGGTCTGAGATCGAAGTTTGTATTCGTGATCCCTGTGTGAGTAGAAGGTCGGCAGGTCCAATGACTTAAGAAAGGCACCCCAACCCCCAATGTTTCCAAGGACCAGGAACAGGCACGTAAGTCGTGCCACTCGCCTTCTCGATTGTAGTGATTCCCAGCCCAGTGAGACTAACATGCTGGTTACACTACTGCGGCGCCTGTAATCGCCAACGACAAAGCGAGCTGCCCTGCGCTGAACTTTTTCAAGTGCAGAAATCTGGCATTCACGCCAAGGGTCCCATGCTGGGACGGCGTATATTCCAAAATAGGGGCACAAGACTGAAATAGGCTAGCTCGCTTATACTTAGGGGACACTTTCTGTAATCACGTTTTACAAAATATAGTGCCTTATTTGCCTTGCAAGTAACCATGCTTATATGGCTGGACCAGTCAATCTTTTTTGTAAATTTCACCCCAAGATACGCAATATCTCAGTCTGTGGGAGGAGTGCACAATTGTTAAGAACATAGTTAAACACAAAAAAATCTTTCTTATCACAAAAATTGATTAAATTGCATTTATCATGGCCATGCAGACCGATTACACCAGTCTTGAATGAGGTCCAAGTCCCCTTGCAGCACCTCGCAGTCACCCAGGGCACGCACTCTCTATAGATGATGCAATCATCAGCAAATAGCCGCATAGCGACTTTATGCCTCGCACAATATCATCAACGTAGATGATGAATAGCAGTGGTCCTAAGATGCTGCCCTGGGGAACCCCTGATGTGATTGCAAGAGGACTTGATAGGTGCTCCCCTATCCTGACACACTGAGAACGAGCAGACAGATAGCCCTTTACCCAGTTAATGGTTGTCATGTCTGCCCCGAGAAGCTCCAACTTTCTAACCAAGAGTCTGTGGTTAATCACATCAAAGGCTTTCGAGAAATCAATGGCGATTTTGCACCAGTTGAGTTGAGTTGTATGTCCAACACTTGCCAAGCGCTGTTATTCTGAACAGGACTCAGATTGAATCAGATGCACCATATTGACACCTGTGTTGCGTTGGCTGGGGGTCACCCCTGTCTTGTGCTTGGGCAGTATTTTAGCGAAAATGGATTTTAAAGCAACGAATTGTCGTTGATTCATTTTCACCCTCAGGTCACCGCTGGCCAATTAAAATGCCGGCAAAAATTTTATGCACACTGAAAGGGTGAGTTTCTGAAAAACATTCCATTTTTTTAGCCAACGGGCTTGTTTGGCATGTCCTGGTGGTCCCGTAAAACACAAGCAATCACTTTACAGAAGCAGATGAAATCTGGTATTTCTCAGGACAAGTTTTTTAATTTTTTCATGTGTGAGCAAACTGGGTGGCCTACACGCTGTTTAGACATGCTTTCTCGCATAACTGATGAAGGTTTTTGCATGCCAATGATGAGTCCCGCCCGACCCATAAACCCCTTCACCAAGCTGTCAGGATCATGCAAGCACTTGTTTCATGAAGTCACTTGTTTGGCAAGTTTTCTCCTGGCCTCTTAAAATGCCACCCTGCACTCCAAAGTTATTACCATGCGCTTGTGCTCCTTGAAGATCAGCGGGCCAGTGGTTAACAGAGGTCAGGCAAAGGATGCTGCCCGCAGAAACTGATGTCTAGAATGATTGGTACCTGCTCCTGCACACTGATTAAGGGGGGAGCAGGGGGTTAGAAAAAAGAAAAATTCGTAATTTTTGAGCTTTGCACATTTTGATGTCACAGAATTGCCCATTTTATGCTGATTTCACCACTACTGGCTTAATTGGTTAAGGGTTATCATGATTCCCATGCGACACTTTTTTCCATGCAGCAGCATGTTTTTGATTCAAATGATTTTGATCAGCATGATTTTGATAAAAAATTCACAAAATTCAATGCGCATGTTTACAGCTTTAATTTTTTGCCCAAAAGCCCATAATTTATCACATTGAGGGACAAAAACAAATTTCTGATGCTGTCACTCGCCTCAAGAAAGACACGATTTACATCGTTTCTAAATTGACCATAAAATGCCATAAACAGTGTTCACCTGTCAGTGTCATGTACACATGACACCATTTAATTTTGAAGCAAGTTTTAACATCTAAATACCTGACATTGGTTTAGAGGTCTTTACCCCCCCCCCCCCCCCATTTGTTGACATTTCAGTTTTTGGCTTCTCACATGCCTTATTGTTGCATTTTATTTGGAAATTTTCACTGCCTATGACATTCGAATGTTGCACTTTCTGTGTGAAGGAAATTGGAGCTCAAGCATTTATGATGGTTGAGACGTAATGCTGAATTTAAATGCAAAGGATAAATCTCATGTGTGGAAATAAGGGGAGCTGGTAGTGCTGACATGCTCCAGGGCTCTGGGAAACTCAGGGAAATTTCGTGAAAATAACCAAAACTTGGGAGAAAATTTGGATGCCCTCTTGGCTTGCCTTGGTGGGAAATTTGGCCTGAAACACCATCTTTGCACCCAAAATGAATAATAAATTTTCAAAATTTCTTCACCTTCACCCCCAGGCTGGGGGAGTCCACTCTGACAAAAAAATCTGGAAGGCTCAGGAAATTCAACAAAGTCAGAAGTAGGCAGTGTGAAGGAAACAAAAGTGAAAATAACTCACTGAATAGTTTACCGTTCTTTCCAGATTGGCTCTGAAGGCAAAGTGTGCCTTCAGTATGAGTGGGAGAGGAACCAAACCGATCCTGCTTCCGCTGTTGCAAGCATCCCAACTTCTGACAATAATTTAATTGACTTGTCGTGCACAAACTCTCAAGATTTACCAGATAGTGGGCCTTCTTTGCCTCCTGAACGAGACCAGACTCCGACTCCTGCAAACTGTATTTCCTCATCAGTTGACAGCGAATCATCAGCTGATACCCAAGATTCATCGACTGATTCTGTGGTGCCTAGCCATTCCAAGGATCTCACACTCATGATCGAACATCTCTTACACTTGGCGAAATCATCTGTGTCTAAAACTGAGGTACACAATAAACTTTTAAATGTGTTCTGAGCTGTTTGTTTCTCAGCCCCACCATCGATTTCTGATCTGGTTTCAATCTAGTTTGAGTTTTTGTCCATGTTTCTATTTGCATCTCACACTGACAATTTACCAGTGTGCAGAAAGCAGTAGTATCATTGTTATTTGTAGGTTACAAAGCAATTATTGCTCATGGAATGATGTTGATGCAACAGGTCTGGAACTGTCCGTCCACCAGATTGTGCATCAACAGAATAGTCTACAGCATTCGATCAGTCTACAACAGAAAAGGTTTTGGACATCCCACTTCAGAATGTTGATCAGCAGTTTTGGTTTGATCATTTCCTTTCGAAGTTTATAGGTGTGTGACAGCGTGCAGGTACTTCATATGAGCGTTGAACATTGGTGTTGAATTTGCAGAATTTGCTCTCGCTTATTCTTTTGTTTTTGCAGGCCACATCTAAGACCTCAAGTGATAACAAAACCAAAACATACCAGCTGATATCGAATGTGAATTCTTTAAAAAGTAACCAGCCTCATTCGCCTGTCAAAACGAATCTTGGTGTTACCAACCGGGTTTTGGTTAGTTGGAAATGGGCGGCAGAATTGATCTTGTTTGGCAGAATTGCATCTGAATTGCCTCAACAGCTTGGTGTTTGATGACCATTGCATTGCCTTTTGGCATGGACAGCATTTGCAAAAGGAAAAATATCACTGGTTTCATGAGAAAAAAACTCACCGTCAATGCCATGGGCTCATGAGACCCAGAAATTGCAAGTTTTTTAATAGGCACAGATTTGTTGTTGCACAAAAACTCTTGTGTTCGTTGGAATTTGCTCCGGTTGGAAGAAAGTCAAGTTTTGGTCCCTTCAAGAATGGGTCTCATCAGACCCCACTGGCATCCAGTTGGGTCTAATGCCCGGTTGCACCAACAAGGATCAAGCATTGATCTCGGATCAAACACTGATCCGAGATCAAGCATAGGGTTTTAACATTGCCTGATCCAGGATCAGAGCTTGATCCGAGATCAAAGCTTGATCCACGTTGGTGCAACCGGGCATAAGGTATGGAATTGTTTTTGTAAACAAAATTTTGAACAAAAATAAAATACACAATTTTACGCTAGCTACCTACTTCAAAATTCAGTTCAAAATTTCACAGCTATATCTGGCGATTAATTACGACTGAAAAGTCAAACATGGCAAAGAACAAACCCCACTGTTGTGTAGCAGTGTCTACGACCACTGTTGTCTTACAATGTCTGCGAAAGAGTACAAGGTGTCTCTGGAAATTCTACACAGTTCTTGTTCACCACAGAATGGAATTTGGTGTTTGCTTCGGAGCATACTGATTGGTTTCTGCCTTTATCTTTATTCCTATTGATCCAGAGGGTATGATCTGTTTCTACATTCAGCCTTGACATCTTCGTGGGAATTTTTTCTTACGTGTACTCACCGTCGCCTACCTAAATGCTGTCGATCATAATTAATCAGGGTGTTGACTCTCTGATGTTAAAAAACACTTGATATTTCCAGGGTTTTCATAGTGGATTTATAATTTGTAATTTTTCAAATTCAAAGGCAAAATGGCTCCTCGTGGGTGGGCTTGACAGTGAATGTGGCTAAAATCTGGGAATTTTCAGGGGCAACAGGTTTGGGGCAGCAAATAGAATTAGTCACAATCTTAAAAAATACTTTCCTTTTACCAAATGAGACTCGTGAGACTCTGGAAATTTTGAGGTCACCAAGGGTGAGACTCATTTTTTTTCTCCTGCCAAAATTCGAATTTGCTGCCAAAATTCAAATTTGCTGCCAAAATGAGTTTTTGGGTTCAAAATACACAAAAAATGTGAAAAATTCTGCATAGAGGGCCGTTTTCGACATTGGCACATGGGGAAGGGACAACACACTCAAATTTCCACAGCACAGCAGATGCTTCCCACAGCACAAAAATTCTCTTTTCCATGACAGCTCCCGGTGCGACATAATTTATGTTTAGATCGTCCCAAGAAATTTTTTGAACGTGGAAAAAAACCTGAAAACTCATGGATTTTGAACTCTCAGATTGATGGCAGGCAACCTTTTGCGTGGCTCTGATCATGAGATACCCATTTAGACTGACAAAAATTGTTGCTTTTCTTCTTAGATATCCACCTCTGATCGAGCACAAGAGTGCCAGGCTCTGAAAAGTGATTCAGGGGTCTTTCTAACTCCCAGAATTGTGCTGAAGCGAGCAAAGATTCTTGGTAGGCCTCTCCCTCCAAGAACTGCTGCATCACTGGATTCTTCGAGTTCTGTGCTAAACTCTTCTCAGGAATTCAAACAGCAGTTGGAGGTTGGTACTTAAACTTTACAGCTGGAGAGCTTTCCGAACGGATTCCTTATCTCAGTATGGCATCATACAGGGTGTCCATAAAACATTTCGCCAAAATTTGTGAAGGAAGGTATTTTGTCATTGAATTGAACATTTTATGCTTTTCTTGATCCATAGAACCTGTCCTGGAAATTTGACGGTTCTGCGATGAAATCTCACCTCCCCCATGGACACCCCAAATGGCCCATTTTGGGGTACTTTGGGGAGTACACGTGGTAAATGGGGGCCCGGATCAAATTTTTTACTGATTAATTTTGATTTGTTTTGCCATTAGGAACATCTCCACGAATTTTGACGAAATATTTTCGAGACACCCTGTATAAACAAAATCAAAATTCACCGAAATCAATTTGGTACCTGATTTGGCTTTTGTCGGATCGGAGTCAAGTTTTATTGACGACGTTTCGACCCCGAGGACTGCAGAAAGTCTGATGATGTGTCTGCAGATGTGTTCGGTGCCGTTAGTGTTGTGCAACTGCAAAAAAGCATTGATCATAAGACAGGACATTTGGGTGTGTTTTTTAGTGACCATCGTCGTGGGATATCTTTATGTACAAAAAGACCCATTTCAGACAAATTGTTCAACACAGAGTGAACCTACTGGACCTGTGTGCTGACTGACCTGACGTTCACTTGCAAAGATACTCAAGTTGGTGTCTCTCATTTGTGACTGGAACATTCCTGCAGCCTTTTTGGGACACTCATCACAGATCTTCTTGGCAGGAGACCTAGAGGTTTACAGTAGATTGCAGCCACAATGTTTTCTTGAAGATCGAGATGCATTCTTGGCTGGCTCAGTTTTGAAAATTTGTCAGATTTCCCCATTTCTCACAGAGATTATTTCGTTGGGTTAATGTCTGGAGATGAGAGCTGCCATTTCCATTGGACATGATCCATGGTGACAGACAAGTTGTCAGTTCACAAAAGTTTTCTCCGAATTATGATGTCTGATGGTGCTAATAATCCTGCTGGGAGTGGAACTGCAAGCCAAAAAATGAGTTTTTTTTTAGAAATCACATGATTCCTTTGTTCGTGCTACTGAGACATCTGAAACCTTGAATGTATTCCAGAATTTTTTATTGACCTAATCTCAAATCTCAAGTGGTAGGTACGTATAATTCTTGCATTTAATTGTGGTGGGCAGTATTTCAGTTCATCGAACCTGGCATGATCGTAATTCTTATTTGGGGGACAAAGTAGCCTTATCCCTGAGAGGGAAAAGGCTACTTTATCCTTAAGTGTGGTCACACTAACATCCCGACCAGCATTTTCCATTCATTGACTGTTTTCTGGAAGCAAAAGAGTACTTTCCAGTACCTTTATAATATGGCCTATTCTGAAGCTTATATTCATGGTAATGCCACCCTCTACAGTTTGCCTTAGAAATAAGCTGGTAAGTCTTGGCATTTTTCTGTGAAATGCCAATGAAAAATCCAAAGTTGTCCATCTCCTAAACCCCAACATCTCCCATGTTCACATTTTCTGGCAAACCATCACTACTTGCCATGCTTTTATTGCTGATGATATTCTATTTCAGAAAATGATGCCCCGCCGTGGTCACACAAAGAACAGTGGAGTTGTTGTCTCACGGATACTGCCTTTGACGCCGAAAGAGTCGCAAGAACCTTCGCCTGTTGTGGCATTCCAGCTGATCCCCAATTCCACTTCTGGCAACACTGTTCATGCAGTTTTACCTCAAACTTCCGACACGGACACCCATCCTCATGTGCAAACTCAAATTCTGACTGCTGATAATCAGGTAGCGGAATGCACTCCTACACAAGTGGAAGGCTGTCACAGTGATGGAACGAACAATACTTTATCCATGCCCATATTGGCCTGTCCAGGTACATCTGACTGCAGCCAAGACCCTCTTGCCTGTGACGCGGTCAAGAGTGTGCAAAGTGAATTGTGTTTTCAGGGCCTGGATGAAAGGCTAAATTCAACTGCCATCACAGACCCAATTCTTCCCTTGGGCCCTTGTGCAGACAGTATTTCAAATGAGAGTCCAATTCCCACAAGTACAACCATAAGCGTGCTGCTCTCCTCAAATAATTCGACGGATTTTGGGAAACAAGCCAGTACAAGAAGTGACATTTTGAACTCTGTGTCATGTTTTTCAGGTTAGTGCTTTGTATTTGTTATGAAAATTTGTAATTTGGTGTGTTTTTATAATATCTGGAAACATGCTGCGCAAACGGATGTGTCATCTCTGAAATCATATCCGGAAATCATGTATCATCCATAAATGTAGGTCCCAATTAAGATGTGTTGATAGGTATATTCCGTCATTGTCAAAGAGCCACGACAGTTTACCCCTCGTGGGTGGCGCTGAATCATTGTGCTGTGTGAACAACTAAGAATGATCTCCAATTTCATTTTTGCCATCGGATATTTGACAGTTTGCGATGGGCAGGATGGAAACTTGGAGAAGCGGAACTATCACAAGCACCAAACGATTTATTCTCCAATGCACTTGCAGACGAGCATGGCTGATATTTCGGTTCTTGCAACACCTCAACAGCATCCACCGACTTACGAAATTGATGAAAATAACCAATTTGGCCTTCTTGGATATCTTGATTCCAAAAGTTTTCCAAAAAAAAACCTCTCATGCAATGTCCGCTTCAGTTTTCCGCGAACAATACCCATACAGACAGCTTGGTACTTCGTACTGATTCCTGCCAACCTGAAGCATCTGGTCCACCAGAGTGACCTCCATTTTCTCCAAAACCAAAATCCAACACGCAGAGCACCAGCCACTTTGAACGACTACACCCCACAATTGGTACGAGATACCTTTATCTGCAAAGTGGCTGCAGGAACAACCCGCCAAGACTCATCCCAGCCACATAAAAGCTAACTTTCCTACTGTTTGTCCCAGCATTATGTCCGACAAGATCTCCAGAGAACTGCAGATATACAAGATCAATGCTGCCTCATCCCCATCCAAAGATTCAGTTGCTTTTTCAGCAAGCAAAAGGCCAAGCTACCAGGTCACCTCCTTCGGCCAAGGGTACCGTCGGAAAAAGGCTGGGGGCAGGCTGTAGTCTATGAGATCAAATGTAGCTGCAATAAGGTCCATCTTGGACAGAACAAGCAGCAACAGGCTGTTCACCTTCCAGAACAGCAATGGGGAACATTAGACAAGGCAACCTGGCAGCCACAGCACTTTCCGAATGCTGCACCCCAGAAAGACACCATCCTTTCTGGTCAGACACCCGAATCGCAAGCCATGCCATCCTGGACCTTAGACCACTTACCAAGAAAGTTCAAAATTTGTATGGAAGCATTTCATAAAGGGTTCAAAGTGCATATAAAGTAAAATCTGTGAAGAAGTACGGAAGTTAGTATTTTGACCCCACATTAAGATTGTGTGTGGCACTAGTTGTTTGCAATCGTTATTGTTTTCCAGGTTTGCTCCCAACATCTCTAGATAAGGCTTTGCCATCCAGTACAAGTGGAAACGAAATTCGGGTGATTATTTCCTCAAGTTCGGAGATTATCGGTGATAGTCGACAATGTTTTCAATCAACTGGCAATACCTCTTCACCTGCTGAAGTTACTGATCCGATTTCTAGTCCAATTCGGGTATTTGGCACCAGTGTTGAAGCTGGAAAATCTTGGCTGAACTCTGAGGTTTGTGTTGGGATTCATTTCATCGAATCACATCTTGGATAGAATAATGACTGGTACCCATGTTTTCGGTTTGTGCACCAGAAATCGCATGCAGGAACTTTCATAAATGTTGTAAAGAGTAACAGGACGTCCAAAAATAAATTACTTCCAGCACTGATTGCAGTTGTGATGCTACATCCATTTTTT
Source organism: Sinentomon sp. SZTP_YWyxl (assembly GCA_030068105.1). Taxonomy (NCBI): domain Eukaryota; kingdom Metazoa; phylum Arthropoda; class Protura; order Sinentomata; family Sinentomidae; genus Sinentomon; species Sinentomon sp. SZTP_YWyxl. Next base: position 15,755 of record JASGXE010006233.1, read on the forward strand.
CAATCAGTTGTGGCCACGGATAATTTTAGTGGCCTCATATAACGCTGATTAGTTGTAGCAGGCCAAATTTGAATGCTGATTAACATTTAAAATGCTGATTTCTGTGCCACGACTTTCTATTTTTCACTGATTTCATGTTTTGTTACTGGAATTCTTATTCATTTATTTGCTTTTGAATTAGCTTTGATTCTGTTCAAATTTTTAAATTTGAGCAATGTGGTAAAACTGGGGATGTTGATTTGAAGATCTCTTCCAATTGTTGGTAACTTGCATTTTGACAACGTTCTTTTTTCTTCTTCAAATTTGTGCATAAGGCTTCTGTGTAAATTGAGCATAAGGTTTGTGTGTAACAAATTAGTAATTGGTCCCATGTGCCCATCAAAAATTTGTGCACACAAATGCCATTTTATCTAAATGCAGAGAGAAGCTGTAAGTTACTTCCTTCATCCGCAGGAGTACCTGCCTAACCATGCAATTTTTCAGGTGAATGATATTTCCTTGGGTAGTTTACTGGGCAGTTACGACTCATCTCTCAAAGCACTGAGTGACATTGATGTTGCTGGAAATCCTGCTGCCGATCCCACTGCAAATTCCGATTCGTCGAAATTGTTTTCTTCTGTAAGTTAACGATGGAATACAATAGGCTTAAAATTATAAATCGCGATGCTTCGTTCAGCTGCCATTTTTGTTCAAACCAAAATCTCAAGAAATCGTTTCTCCTGAGCCATCAATCAAATGATCCAGGACTCTTTTTTTTGTATTTGTTTTGTACATGTACTCTGTTTATTTATGCTACTCTGTTTATTTATGCCTGCCTAGCTGTTTCAACCAACATGTATAGGATGGGCCAAAAGTCCCTTTCCATAGCACTAACAATATTGTTACTCCAGGATATCAGAGTGTTCTCCATTGTAGTACCTGAACATCGCTTTGCGTCGCCATGTCCTCCGGGACATATTTTGCATAATTGCAGGGGTCCTCAATGTACCGAATGCTTCCCGAATTGATTGGCGCAGATGGTAGGTCGTATTATATCTGTGCTGGGAAACAATCATCTCCTTGATGAAGCCTCGCAGAGAATTATCGCATGTTGTCAAATCTGGGCTTCTTGCTGGCCATTTCATAGGAGCAGTCCATCGGTCAGGCAGAGTGTAGACACTCGCACACACGGATGGAGTAATGGGCAGGAGCTTCGTCCTGCTGAAACCATGCTGTCTGGAGCAGGCCGAGCCGGTTAAGCCGAGGAATGAACTAAGCATTGCAATCAATTCGGGAAGCATTCGGTACATTGATGACCACTGCAATGCTGTAAAATATGCCCCTAAGGACATGGCGACGCATAAGGATGTGCACGGACAACGATGGAGAACACTCTGATATCCTGGAATAGCAATAGGTTAGTGGAAAGGGACTTTTGGCCCACCCTATTGGATGTATGTATCACGTGCCTTATCTCACTTCAATCAGAACCCTTGAAATTTACGGCACCATAGTTCAATTTGATATCAATTTTTGCTTAGTGGGTCATTTTGTCTTGTGCAATGCAGTCTGGATTACACCCGCTTACAGATTTTAGTGCCATTTCTTTAACTTGTGGTACTAGCCTTGAATTTTTAAAAAAGCTGTGCTTCTGTAACCTACCGTACCCGGTTCTCCACTTTGATCACAGACGACAAGTTCATTTTATGATTTTTCTTTTCTTCCAACAAGCATTACAATAATTATTGGGTTGAAAATGGCAACATTCATAAAAACTAAAAAGGCTTTTTTCGATCGGTCTTTGCATTTTGCAAATAGGCCTGCAGTCAGTTTAAGAATCCCATGTTCGAACTGTCCATTTGTTCATAGTTCGCTGGGAGTTTCAGTGCACACTTCCCTTGTATTGTTTTATCCCTTGTAATGTTTTATGGAGTCATTTACACTGGCCTACTGAACTTGTCGCTGAAGTGGGCCCAAAGTGACAACAAATTTACAACATGCTTTTTGACAGCCTCTGTCTGGCATGCAGAAGTTTGAAGGTGGGATCCCCTTCCCATCACTATTTTTATTGCAGAATCAATGCATCTACTTTTTCTTGAATGTCTTGAAATATTTTTTGTGTCTTGTACAGAGAATCATTTTTTCAACTCCGCAGTCTGGGCAGCGTTGGGTATTGGGAGGGTTACCTCCCCACTGAGTTGAGCCAGGCACCTCTCCCGAGCTTCAACCAGTGTTCCCCCTCAAGATATCTTTGCTCCACGTGAACTCGAGCTTGAGAAATGCACCGGAGAGGGGTGTATTTTTGTTATGAATACAAAGTATGAAGTCTCAATTCCAAATTTGAGCATAAAATGTTTGCTCGTTTACCTTTCCCATCCTTCACACTTTTCTGGACTGCAAATGACTACAAAATTGCCGAAAACTAACTCAAGAGTTGGGGCTTGAAATTTCTCATGATGCCATTGGGTGACCCACAGTTTATCAGAAAAACTCAAATATATTTTAGGACTGCTGTCCTCAAAACTGTTCGTCAGTGTCCTGCCCCTTGGAACGGAACCCCAATGGGATTGCTGCCCCAGACCCTTCAAGGTGGCCTGCCTTTGTCGACAAAATGGTTGCCTGTGTCGCTAGTACCCGCATGTGCAAAATCATTTTGGTTTTTCCCTGAGATACCCTGACATGTGTATTTCTGCCCTGGAATTGCCTGGAAAAACAAAATCTATTGTTTACGTACCCATTGTGAATGGTCCTCAAGCATAGCAGATAGAAACAGAAATAGTTTTAGGTCCCCATACGCAGGGATGATGATTTCAATGTTGCTTACCGATTCTCACTTAAACCTGTTCGGTATTCCCAGTTTGCTTTTACAAGCTTAACAAGGTTCTGTTCCGAGTTGGTAATGGTGCTTATTCGTAGCAGTTTAGCCAATTTGCATCCTTACTTTTATTTCATTTTTCTTTTGCTTTCAGCTTGAGATGCCATACCAAGGACTGTTTGAGAACAGTGTTGATTTCTCATCAAAATTTGAAAATCTAGCATCAGAGTAATGTTGTGCAATGTCACTGTTGTGCGTGAACTTTGAATTTTGAACTGTGCACTCTCGTAAGAATCTGCAAGGGTTTATGCAAGTTTATAGCAGTACCTACGTACCTGGAAGATTGGAGCTGGAGATCAATGATTTTGCTTGGGAGCAGGAAATCCATGTCTTTGTTTTACCTTGTGATTTGTGACATGCTCGCTTTTTTACTTTTATGAATTTGATAATCCTGAAAGATGTGGTTTTGAGCTACAAATGTACATTTTAGTATTTATGACTGCTTGTTTTTTGGAACATTTTTGCTTGATGCACAGTTAATCCTGCTGAAACTGAACACCACATGATGCAGATGTAAAGGTACCAGTTTAAATGCAAAGTGGGAGACAAGACCACCATATTCTCCGTTTTCACTCAGCTTCAACACGGTCGCCAATTTAATGGATAGATCTGTGCTGCGAAACATACATTTCCTGTTCACATCCAGCAACACACTTGCCGCTCAGAAACAAAAACTTGATGATGACACGAACGTCCTCTTTCGAAAAAGAGCTTTTTAGGTCATCCGGACCAGACATGGCTCCTTCAAGAAGATCGAGAAAAAACAATCCTGCACAGAAAATACAAATTAGGGGTGAAAAATACTCGCAATTATCATGGCTACATCAGGGACATCGCTAGGTTTCGAGTAGGGACTGACCGATACCGGTTCCGGTTTTTTCCGATAATATCGGTTTTTTACCGGTACCGGTAGTATCGAAAAACGAGTTCCGGGAAGGGAATAATTATTCATTTTTGAGAGAGGTATGTTTTCCCTTTTCTGTGGCGCCAGAGAAGAAATTATTTTTGATTTTATTGTCAGGATTTGATGGAGGTCCATCAAAGAGTTTTTTTCCTTGTCTCAAAATGTGCGCTCCATCAAACAGTTCCCCCATGTCTCCACTTGTGGGTGTGAAATGTGAATGTCCTTGTCTAACCCCCTTTACCCATCCTCATTCCCTAACAATTACCCCCTTCGCCCATCCTCATTCCCCTTTGCAAACAAAGAATGTGTGTGTGTTTCTGCAGGCACCCAAATGAATCAGGACCAACTCCAATCCCTTTCCAACCAACCGCCAATCCCATCCTGACTCAAACAAACATTTAATGTATGCAGAAAGGGGGGGGTTGGGATTAGGCCTCTGTTGCAGATATTTGATGAATGAAAAGACAGCCCGCATACGCACACACATCCAGAGCCAAGGGAATTATTTTGTCCATTAAAAAAAAAAAAAAGAAAGAAAGAAAAGAAACGCTGGTCACTGTGCTGCCTCAAAGAAAATGCAACTTCTGGCAATCAGAAACCCATACAGTGTGGACTTTGGCTCAAGTTGTTGCATCAACTGGTCACATGAAGACAGCTTGTTTTCAAAT
>JASGXE010006234.1:0-22089 GCA_030068105.1 Sinentomon sp. SZTP_YWyxl
TTGCCTTTTGTTGGTTTACGCAGGTAATAGGTACCTACATTACTGCTGCAAATGGCAAATGAGCCCATTATGTGCATCTGCATTTGATTTGTTGGAACAATACTTTTAATGTGACTGCTTTTATCGCAAGAACAACAGGACCACAAACCAATCATGTCCCCATCAATGGATACAAACAGATCAGAACTGGTTCCATTAGGCCAGAGAACATCGTCATCTGAACTCACCGCGAACAACACATTTCTATCAAGCAACAAGAGCTTCGAAACTTGGAAGATTCCGACAGCTGCACAAGTTAAGTGTTGCCTTTCAAAGCGATGTTTTGGATCCCTTCCACAAATTGGATTCCTTCCGAAAAATCATGATGGTGAAAAGTCAATGAACATGTAATCAAGGATGGATCATCATTTTGTTCTTTTTTCAAGTTCTGTGCGTTTTTAGCTATGAAAAGTGCCAAATTTTGGCTTGAGAATCTTTTTTCCCAGTTGTTGAAAATCCGAGAGAAGTCACTTTTCATTTAGAGAAAAATAAGATTTATTCGGGCATTCGTCTATTCTTGAAATTGTTTCTGAAACTGTACACATGTTTGCTTTTTTGCATAATAATTTTACTTCGCCCCTCCTGTTTTTGGCACGGCCCGTTTATTCTGCTGATGGTATCTAGCAGTACCCTGCTCGTCATGAGCGTATTTCTTCATCAATGTCAAATAAACTCACGAAAATGTTTGTCTGAATACCAAACGCACGTGGCTGGCAGACACCATGTGCCATTTCAAGGATTATGACGAAGAGCAGGCCACAGTTCGGTGATACGTGTGCTATATTTATTTTCAACCCTTATTTTTGCTTGTACAGAAACCACCACGATGGAACGCAAATAGGTATTGTTTTTCATTTGATACCCTTCTGGCTTTGCTATTGGGCTGCCCTCGAAGGCGCTGTAATTATTATTTTGCAGCACGCGGCCGTTGTGGATGGATCAATGCAAAGGAATTCCATCAAACACAAACTATCCACGCAGGCCTCTGTTGCACTGGAACCTCACAGAACTTCACAGAATTTAAGCCCGCCTTCAATTGTCCATTCAGAATGCGTCCGATCTGAGCAGAAACCAGAAACATTGACCTGATAAAAATTTGAACGATTCGCTGATTATCTTATTCTGGGGCAGAGGCAAAAGCTTCCACGAAAATGGCCTGAATGTGCTGGAATAAAACAACCAATTTTCATTCAAAATTGGCCTGCTGGCAAAAGGACATTTTCTGCAAATTGGTCAACGAATGGTCAATGTCTGAATAAATTTCGATGTTGTGGAAATGCTTGCAGAAGGTTCAAAGATATTTTTGCCCCGGTATAAATTGGCATATCCAGCATCCGCTATGATGGAGAAGAGCAGAGAAGAGAACAGAGCCATAGATTTCAGATGAATTTTCAGGTGAGGTGCTACCTAAACCGAGTTTTCGAAATTTGTTCAGCATGCTATATTGAGCGAAGCAATGAAGTGCAATGATTCATATTTGTAACAGCATGTTTCCAGCTATGGAATGAATTAGGCTCGGGTATTTCATGGACCTTTACACTGTACAACATGGAGTGCCAGATGTTGGGTACGAGTACCCATTTGCATCTCAATTCCCCATTTGGAATTGAAGATGAATAAATCAAAGCCAGACTCTGAGGTTTCTGCATGTGGTTTTGGTGTTCAAAAAATCTTTCTTCCGAAATGACAATACCACAACACCCTGTAACGCCTGTTTGCAAGGCCTATGTTTGCGAAGCAATTCATGGGGAGAGGGTTTTGCTCCCTTTTCAGGGATCAAATTGCGCTGTGAGCTACACTAAATCAAAATTTAATATTGCATATTGCATTATGATGGCTGCAAACGTCATGGCTCGAAAAGCAAAAAAGACGGCTATGAGGCAGCATACGGCCATAAATAGGATGAGTACATTTTGACACGTGCCGAAATTGTTGAAAATATTCGACATCCTCTCCATTTTTCTGACTCATTAGCAAAATGCAATGTGGGTACTTTGTGGCCATCTTTTTTATTCAAACAGACGTCGATAACTTGATTCACCAAACGCAACAGCCTAAGATATAACAGGTATCTATTTCGTATAGGGCGCCAAATGGTGACATACCGGTATGCTCTGTGTTTGGTGTTTTTGTCATTTCCAACCTCCAGATCCAAAATGATCCCTTCAAGATTACGGAATGACTTTCAAAAAGGACGTAGGAAAATTTTGTTTTCTCGGCCTCACTTGCCCCGAATGGAATCAGCTTCCTGCTCCCTATATATTCTCTCTTCCGCTGAACGTCAACACATTCCGAAGTCGTTTAGAAACTTATTATCAAAGATCTATAATCAAGAGTCCCTCACAAATATTTCCGGTTTACATTATGTCAGTGTATTATCATCAAATAGTTTGAATTCACTATTTTGTGCACCCACAATGTTTGTCATCCTTGTTTGGTATCCTTTTGTTTGTCCTATATTTGTCATCCTTGCACATTTTAATCGGCGAAAGCTCCGCAAATAAAATGCATTTGAATTGAACTTTTTTTTTCTTTTCTTTTTTTCTTTTTACTTCCTGGGCACAAATCTGGAAGTATTCCCATGCGCTGCACATCCATTCGAATCCATATCTTTGATTGATATCCCCATGCGCCTGATTTGTTGAATTCTTGCAATGTTGATATGTGGAGCTGGGCCCGTTTCATTATGATAAAAAAACAGCAAGTTTAGTTACAGAAAATTGAAAGACAACAAAAAATCGAAACTAAAGTCATGAAAAGAAATTACTCACGTAAGTACTTAAGAATAGTCAGTGCTTACGTACCACACTGAAAATAAAGAGTGTAATTTTACACTATTTGTCCACCCAGAAACATCTTTGTGCATATTTACACCCCAAAGGTGTTACTGAGTGTACAAAAAAAGTACCTGTTGCTTTTTTCAGTTCACATTTAAATCTACTTAACAATTTTTGAACTGTCCAGGCAAAGACAGGATTTCACAGGCAGTGTTCTCGGCAGAGTTGCCAATACTGCAACGGTTTTGATCTTCTTGTAATTATTGTGGCCAAGCTTTTTTACTCCTGCCCTGCTGTAGCACTTATTTTTTAGTTATGGTCATGTCTTCAAAATGTGAGTTCTATGCCAGTTTTCACCCCATTCGTGCAATAATTGTGTTCGTGCTTTTCGCCTCAATATTCTGCTGTAGGTATATAGCGTCTCTTTTTCAGTTCTGAGCCAAGTGTTCAAGGACGCACCGAAAAAGCCTTCAAACAGCATAGCAAGCACCAAATGGAATTGAACTGATGGAGGAGTAAAAAGGTGCACACAGCTATAGGCCAAATTTCTTGGGGCTATTCCGACTATCCATCCCTGGGAGATTGGGCAAACACATGACAATTATTGACAAAGAACACACAGCTAGTGTCCTTTTCACCACAGTGTGCACAACTGCACAGACGTGTACCGCCATTTTTTCTTCTTCATAAGACTTTGATAAATGTGCGAAACCCGTTGGCGGGACCCCTTCCACAGCAAAAAGTTCAAGGCACAAAAACTCTGCAATCAAGGAATGACCTTCAAAGCTCGCACAAGTCATTTTTGCGAGTCCCAATGTCCATTTGAGGCGGTCCCCCACATCTCGATGTTTTTTCCGAACAACGCATTTTTCAAATTCGCAGTCAAACAATCGCGATATAAAACCAGAATCATTCAATAACCTTGCACGCATTTTTATTCGCGTTCGATAGGAATTAAAAAGAAATAAAAACGGGGGCCATAATTGTTTCAGGAAGGGCGTGTCCCCCGCATGACGTGACGGAGCGTGACACTGCCGAAACGAGAACAAATCGCTCATTCGTGAGTCGCAGGAGTCGTGTCGTGACAGATGAAAATGAAACCCATTTGGATTGTTGGATTGGCGGCACCAGCGTTCGCGATTTGAATTTTTGTGACCATTTGACGAGCAGTCATTTCATTACCGCAAACCCCAAATAAGGGATCCAGTAAAAAAATAGAACGATAACTGCGTGAATTTTCCTTATGCGCCTCCTACAACGGGGATTCTTCACTCATCAAGGGGGTGTTTGGTCCTCCACCTTTCAAAGCGATGGCATATACCACTAGATTGTCATAAATTTCGAATTGCAGAGTTTAACCTGTTAACCCCGCGCGCATTTAGAATACGTCTCTAGCACACTGGCCCACAAATTTCCCACACAACGTTATTCAGCATTTGGGTTGCTTCAAAACAAAAATACTTTAGCTTTTGAGACCACATTCTCTGTCTCCAACCCAGCGGTAGAAGAGTAAAAGGAAAGCGGGCAAACATTTTGAGAAAAGAAGAGGTATTACCACAAATGCATCCTCATTAAAATTTGGTGATCACGGTGTGTGAAAAACTAAGATATTTGAATGAAAACAGGGCGAAAGGAATTCTAAAAACATTTTGAAGTGTTCAAAAACCTTGTTACTCGCAGAAGACAGCCCAAAGGCAAGAAGTAGTACCTCCGAAGTTTATCTACACTCTTTACCAAAAGTGTTCAACACAGGAGGTTGATTTTAACTCTGCAGGTGGTGCCATTGAGAATGCATGGTTTCGCGCGCTACAAAACATCGTGAAGTTGCATCAAGCCCTGTTGATGAGTCGTGCTTGGAAACACAAGCCAAAAGTTAAATGATTAAAAACAATGTCGAATAAAAGCGAACAAGAGTGAAGCGGCTGAGCAAGATATGAACAATTCACGGATGCGGAGTTTTTGCTCAGCATTTTCCCCTTGCACCAAAAAATGGGATCTTGAGTCCCGGTTCGTTTTTTCGAGACATGTTGTTGCTATTGAGAATCGAAACATTCGGTAGACACATGGAAAAAAATTATTAATTTTTTGCATCGCGGGTGAGGCTTATTGAATCAATGGAGATCGTTTTCGTCACTGACATTTTGATCCACTCAAGCAGCAGCTTTGATCGAATGGATGAAAAAAGGCATCTGACGAATTGCATCGGATTAAACGAAATTAAAAAGAGTCAACGCATGTGCACAAGGTGGATCAAGTAGGCTGCCAAGTACAAGACGAATTTTTTTTATACATTTCCCCAAAAACATCATCTGGTTGATTCGAAGCGAAAATTTCACAAAAATCGAAACTAAACTGCAAAATAAGAAACGTCGACCAAAATTCGAGGAGGTATTTGCCTACAATCATGTGACTTGCGCAAATACCAATAAAACAATGACCATGAGGCAACAATGTACCTGTCCACAAATAGGTGTCTGCAATGTTGGTTTGCGGGTGCAGTGAGAGAAACAATAATGACTCCCTTCATGCAAGTATACCTACATTGGATCATTGCAGTCATTATTGTTTCTGTGGCTGCACATCCCCCTGAGAGAATGCCTGCAGCCATGGCCAGGCACGGCACATCCATGATACCATATGTACAGCCATGACAGAAACAATACTGCTCCCATGATCCATTGTAGAAATCAAAAGATACTTGTATTAAGGGAGTCATTATTGTTTTTGTGACTTGTATATTATTGCCACGAAGATAATGGCCTACAAATGGTCCCTTTCATCGTTGGTTTGTTGGCACAACACTTTTAACGCGACTGCATTTGTCACGACACCCAAAAAAGTTCCCACCAAGTATGTGTCCACATTAACGGGTACATTATTGTTTATGTGACTGTAGGTACCTACATTTGATATCCAGCGGTATTCCCCAAAGCCACTAACCCTAACACCAACCCTAAGCTTTAAAATAGTCAATTTCACTTTGAGATGCTTCTTTTTCAGCGATATGGAAAAGGAATATTGTTGTTCATAGAAATAAAATTTTACAGCAGAAATATTGCATTAAATTGGTTATTTTTCAAGCTTATGGTTTGGGTCAGTGACTTTGGGAAATACGGCCGATCGCATTTACACCACAAATATATGTGACTATGAATGCCCCCTGTATTTCTTCGCCCACTCTCAAATTGGTCCAATCAAAATTAAAAGTAAGTTACCTGTTAAGGTCAAGAAGCAAATGAAGCCTGTTGGCCGACATATTAGACGCGTATCGCTCAGCATGAGACTGAAGGTGGAGCTGCACTATGTTACTTTATTATTGCGAATCTTCTTCCGGTGTAATATGACAGCGAAAGAGCGGGAGGTCTCATTTTCCCACGTAGAGATTCAGAGGTGCAGATAAGAAAAAGTGCTCTGTCACTTCATCGGACCATGCAGTGGCCTTGAAGGAGGAGGTGTGCGTATAATTTGCTGACAATGTTGCCATGAAGTCTTGCCTTTTTGGCAGAGGGCGTCGCGAGGTTTTCGGCAGTCGATGGACTTGGAGATTATGGCAAATAGAGGCGTTGCTTTACAAATATGTATAAAGATTCAAACAGACCACATGAATCTTGGCGAAATTTTGGAGGTTAGTTCGATGGCAGAGCAAAAATAATCCACAAAAATTTGATCAAAAATGCCTGAATTGTTTCCTTGTTATAGACAATAGATGCAAATAATGCAAGAATGCGATAAGACACACCTGTTCCTGGTGGGAACAAAAATTTTGAAAGTCTGAAGCAGTAAAAAGTATACCCACCCACTGATGCGCTTGCCCGCAGATTTTATCAGGTTATAGCAAGTGGAATCCTTTTCAGAACAGCAAGAAGGATCTTTTTCGGTATCTGAACAGCTGCAACGGGTGTGCCATATTCTTTGAAAAAATAGTGCGAGAGCCCCATATCACTCCAGCCGGTACTTTGGATCTGTTACCCCATCATGTGGTCTATAACGAAACGCGCAATCCATTCAAAATGTCAATTATGTAAAGCTCTTTCGAAAAGCCTTGGCCGCAGACACCTGAAATTCTGATTTTAAAATTAGGTCGGATTGCAATGCCACAAAGCCTGTTTATGGAAATAGAGATTAATCCCCGCAACCTTCCCACAGAGGAGAATGAAAACGAATTCTCCCGGCTAATCTTCCAGCGTTGAACACTCCTTATGCACCTAACTATATTCCAACACTCCATACAAGGAAACTTTATCTTTATCTTAAATCGACACGACTGCGAAGTGAGAGGTGGTATAGAAGACAATAAACGAAGCAAGGTAACAGGCCTGCTAAATGCAAAATTCAAACTTTTTCCAAAAATTTTTCAAAATTTTTCCTCTGTTGATGTGATCGAAAAACTTTCTTGATATGCTTATGTTGGAAATAAAAATGATTTTGATTTGTATTGGCAACTGCAAATGAAATAAAATGAAATAAAATAACAAAAAAATGACAAAAAATGTTCTCTGCTGTTGAGTGAGAACCCCAGAAAAAAAATCCTGAAAAAATGCAGTTGAATTTGGACTGGGCCAGCAAGCTGTGATGGCGACAGTCCGGAGTGTGGATCAGATAATTGGGATAGGGTGGGATAAAACAAACACCATTATCAACCCATGCTTGTCAACCCTTGGTTTGCCGCAGCCTTTTTATACACTCCTTCCCAAACGTTTTCGAACACAGGAGCTCAGTTTTAATAAATCAGGGTCCATTAAATTTATTGGAATATATGGCATCACGCGTTGCAAAACACCTTGACACTCTTAAGGTGTGAAGTTACATCAAGCCCTCTGTTGAAATTAGATGGTCCCTGCAATTGGGTGACCTTCCAAATTTCTCCTGCGTGTTCGAAGTCATTTGACAGACTCTGTAGATACACAGAAACAAAGTCATTTGTCATCATTTTGTAATTTTCTTTGCAATTAATAATTCACCAATGAGTCTACACCAATAAGTTGTTGATGCTCTTTCTGATGGATTATAATAGCCCTCCCAAGACATTTTTAAACCAATTTATGAAATGGCTTTTCGATCGATTTTCGCAACTTTTCCTTGTCGATTCCAAAGTTCGTCGATGTGTACATTCACACACCAAATGAGCAACAGAAACAGTCTAAAATAAATTGTGACTGACATCATCCATTGTTCCATTGAAATGGGAAAAATTAGTGATTTGATTTATATGTTGTTGCGACACTTTTAGAATGAACATTATTCCTGCATGCTCTCTATATCTTTTTTGTGAGACAAAAATCAACTCCTTGGATGTCTGCGCAATAGTTTGTTGCCTTGTCTGACTCTGGGGCGTGTGTGGATTACCATGTGGAACACCTTCAACAGCATCGTCGAGAAAGCAAAAGCTGCCTACATTCCAACAAAGCTTGTTCGCAGCAGACCACCTAAGCAACCCTGGTTCTCTGAAACCCTGGGCTCTCAAAAACGAATCCTAATTCGTAGGGCTCCTTTCAAGAAGAGGATGGACTCGCCCCAATGTCAGGCAACTTATAGGCCTGCTCGACCGCGTTGGGAGATTATAACAGGTCTAAGTTTAAAGCTCTCGAAACATATCCTCCCAATTCCCAACCAAAGAGGGGGGTTAGAGCAGTTTTGGGGATTTAACAAAAACGAGAAAGAGGAGCAATGGAGGAAATATTCCTTCTCTGGACCCGGGTTGGGGACTTACGGAAATTTCCACTCCGGAAGGCAAGGCCAATCACCATGATGACGGCGGAGAGATCATGACGGGGGTAACGCTAACTTCGAGCAGCGAGGTAAATTTTTGCCATCTGCTCCAATGTAAAAAATTTACCTCGCAGCTCGGAGTTAGCGTTAACCCCGCATTGATCTCTCCGCTTGATGAATGAGAGCTTTGCAAAGGTATTCAGTGTGGCTCGCAGAGCCATTTATCCCTGATGGTCCATGTTTTAATGATCTCCAAGATCCCCTATACTTGTTCTGAAACGATGATCATAAACAGGATTAAGCGCATGCGGCAACAAAGAAAAGTGACGGACCAGACCCTTTTGGCATCAAGTTCCTCAAGTTAATTCATGACATCGTCGCGAAATTCCTGACATTGTCGCGAAATTCCTGACATCGTCGCGAAATTTCTGGTGAAAATTTTCAATGTCAGTTCAGGGATGGGAATATCCCATCATGCTGGAAACGTTCTGTTGTTGTTCCCATATTTAAAAAAGGTTGACGTTCCGATCCCTCGAACTATACAGGCCCATAAGCCTACTACACACCTGCTCAAAAATATCGGAGTTCTTCGTATGGCTAAGCACATTAGAAGCTTTCAGGATGTCTTCAACTTGCTTTCGGAAGGTCAACATGGCTTTCGACCTGGTTTCTCGTCAGCTCACTGCCTTCACCCTTCACACAAGACCTTGCATGCTCTATTGACCGAAGCGTACAGGTTGACGCTATCGCTTTTGACTTCTCAAAGGCTTTTGATTTTATTCGCCATAAACTCCTGATCAGGAAGCTAGAACTCCTTGGGTTGAACAATGGTAAGTACAATCAAATGAGTGGCAGGGTATCAGTGTGTTAATATTGGTGAGCAGATATCTAGCGCCCTTCCAGTCACCTCTGATGTCTCTCAGGGCAGTATCCTTGGACCTCACTTCTTAATCTATATTGACGACATTGTCCAAGGACTCAGCTCACATTTTCGGGTCTTTTTTCACATATACGGCAGAACCCTATTTAGTGATTGTGACACATTGACATGGAGTCCATCCCACGAACGCGCAAAGCACCCTGAAGGAATGCAGTTTCTGAGATACGTCGCTCGATGGTGCTGTCGCCACGCGGCGGCTTCACTGAAGCTCGGTCTGTTCCTTTACCTTTTGTTCCATTCCATGGCTGCAGTGAAGGGAGTGGAGTAAGCTCAATTGACTGTATAGTTTCCTTTCAAAAACGATCGATTCAATTGTTGGAACTTTTATGATGACGATTTAATGAAACATTTTTACTGTGTACTTTAGATCCTCAAACATCATCCAGAATCCAGAATGCATACATTGTATAGTGTTCAGTTTTTTGCCACCACATCCACAAATCAAGGGATTTGGGTACCCGCTCATTTGCGTCATCTCGATGGGCAATTGTTTATGTTTTCAGCTCGAAATCCAAATCCACCCGGTTGTTTATTGTGATCGTAATTTTGCGAATTGTGCGATTAGGCCGACGCCAAATGTGATCACGGGGTGACTTCCAAATGGTTATGCGCGCATAAAAACGAACGAAAAACAATCAAAATAATCGCCATCGGTCCAATTATATCTTGATCTATTGCGGTTGTGATTTTTTGTGTGCGACTTTGTTGTTTGTTGCCTCTATAATGCTCGCTCTGTTGAAAATACAAAATACAAAATGGTTCCGCGTCGACACTCGTCCCACCTGAACGGAATACTGATGAAGTTTGGCTCCTGTGACACAGAGTGGGCAGCGAGTTTGTCGCAGATATATTGCAGGTGGTTTGAACACAAAAGGTATTTGGCCTTTTCGGACCCCGTTATGGAATGAGATGGACGTTGTCCGGTCGTGTATGATTCCCGTTGCACAATAATGCTTTCTATACAACCAGAAAAATCGCTTATGGAATACAAGGATGGTAAAAAACTCCGAACCCAATTAATCGATAAATCCACAATGTCAGCAGTCAGGACTCTGGGCAATAAAATTTTTTGAGGGATAATATTTCTAGCGATCCTCATCCATGCAGGCAAACCCTCTGTTCGGCCTTGTTTGAGCTTTGATACTGATCATCGCAGTAAACGCTAATGTTGGCTTCATGGGGTGGGGAGTTTGGTGTGGTATTTTTAATCCTGGAAACACATGTGCTATATCTTTTCCCGCAGCATTGAAAAAAATTTAGGTTCGCATTTTCCATTCCGCGCAATAAAAATCAATTTGTTTCATGGCTACCTTTACCGAATGGGCAGTTTCATTGAGAAAAAACCGTTACTGCATATGCAACCAATATTCGCGGCTGCCAACGTTTAAACTTGTTCGTTATTTTGTTTGGTCCAACATGTTGTGAAGATATTGCTGTCGCTACAATCTGTCGAAATTTGACAGATTCAAAGTTCAAAATGCCTCAAATGGTTCTTGTGTGAAATTTACAATGTTTTTCTGCTTTTTCATTCTCTAACTGTTTCATAGTTGTTATCAGTTCGTTTTGAACATTTTAATTATTTATCTTCGAGTTTTTTAAGTTCAAAAATTCTGGGGGTTTCCATCTGCTGTCGAGCATTTTAACATTCCCACATTATTGCTACTGTCAAATGAAACTATATACCTTTAATTTTTGCAAGGGAGGGTGATAAAAACGTGCAACTAAAACCTCAAATAATGATAACCGTTATCACGGAAGGACGAAACCAGACATCTATTTTTTGCCGTCTTCTGCTGCAGCATGCACCAGTGACTTCTCATACAGAACTTTCCAACTTAGACTGTCAAACGATTTTAAAATTAATTCGCAAAATCTACCTTGAACAGTTACAGTTGGATTTGCTTAATTTTCAATTGGCCAAAAGGCCAACATTATTTCAGAGTCTGCCTCCTGCAATAATTGATCTCGCTGGAAAACTGTTTTGACAATTTTGCACTATGCATAAAACTTCGTCACCGCAACGTTGACCTTGGACTATAGCTTTTTGGTGTGGACTGCGTCAGCAAGTCTTTGAGATTTTGCAAAATAGCCCAATCGAGGCCATGCGAGAATTAGCCTATTGAGAACTCTGGGAAACATATTTGCAAGAAATCTATAGCGTTTCTAGATTGCTCCATATGTTTTCCGGGATTGACGCAGTTATTGTTCCCATTGACGTGCTTCTCTCGCGGCTCGTATCACGCTTTTTCATCTGAGGTCAAATATCATTTTTCAGCTGAGGTCTTATGCTCTTTTTCACCTGAGGTCATTCCAGAATGAACCATATTTTTAATGTTGCTGTTGCGTTTTTTCTCGGAATCTGGGTAATTTGGGAGAAAAGGGTTTTGATATCTCGGCACCTCGGTCAATTATTTATTTCATTCTAATGAAAAAATTATCGATAAATTTCTGAAGATATATGCAGGGCCAAAATTGAGTAGCCGTGTTAACGAGTCGACCATAGATATTCGTCTTCTCAAGAACGTATGCCTTCGATGCATCGCAAATTTTTTTTAAAAAATTTCAAATGTCCCTTTTAATCCCCTTTGATATGTCTGCGGAATCTTTTCCAGTGTCCTTTCCTTAATAAAAAGATGTCTCGTTTTCATAAATTTTAATATCATCGCGAAATTTCGCGATTTTAGCTTTTGCAATACCGAAATACCTACCCATACTGCTGCCGACATAGGATATAGTAGCGAATATCTTCAGGTTCCGAGCGACAATTTTTTGTTGTAAATTTTTACGTTCTTCGTCGAAAAAGTCATCAAAAATTTACGATTTCGAGGTCAAAGATCGCTGTTGTCATAAATTTTGCCGACGAGCAGAATATGCGGTATGATGGGTAGAATGCTACTGTATGAAGATTACTGTGATGCCCAGGTGGCCTTTAGGTTTCCCGCGTTCGTCCTCCAGCCAATTATATTTATTTAAATTAATTCAAGGCTTGAACGCTGCGTCCGCGAGAATCGTAATTTTTTTAAAGTTCATGTAATTTCAACACAAGAAGCAGGCTAAAAGAATTTACGAGCAGCAGTATCGCGAAAGGATTTGAGGGACCCCGAAATGGGAAATTCCTGCGCGAGTATCTTTTCATTGTATGTATAGGTATCTGCACTACAGGCCCTGTAAGAGTAAAACGGGTTAAAAATGGCCAAAGAGATTATGATGTCAAAATAGCAGGTTGCTCCCACGCGAATAAAATACCTGATTTTTTCCGATGAATGCAGTTAGGCAAACGTTGGAACAGGTGCTTCGCCAACTATTGCAACTTTCACTCAATAATTCCCATATAGAAACTTTCAAATTAATAAAATTTGCTCAGGAATAAACTATGCGAAAGGTCTTGGGTGGACTGCTCTGAATCCGCAGAAATTTTGTGACTCCGCAGAGACAAAGGTTTTAAAAGATCAGAAAATTTGTCAGCAACGCTGTTATAAAAATAAACAAATGCATATGCAAAATGCGAAAACTGTCAAAAGTCCTCTAACACAGGCGATATACCGGTCTTCAGTAATTGACGGGCCATTGGAGATTTTTGTCTGGATTTTAAAGCACGGGGCAAGGTAATTCCCCATCTGGCATGCGCTGCAAAAAGCGTTCCTTCGTGAAATGCGTTTTGCGGCGCATGCGAGATAGAGAATTACATTGCCCCGTGCTTTAAAATTCTGACAAAAATCTCCTATGGCCCGTCAATTACTGAACACTCCGTATATTTTAAAGGACTTGTTATATAACAGGGGCCATCTGATGGCAACAGGGCTTGATGCAACTTCACGCCTCACACGAGTGTCATGATGTTTTGCGGCGCATGCTACCATTGATTCTAAATGGCGCCTGAGTTGATATTGAACTCCATATGTTCGAAGACTTTTGATGAGTGTCTGCACAATAAGCCAAATTTTTATCGCGCAGCAAGAAAGAATAAACCGCGCAAAGGAATTTCACCTCAGAGCAAGAAATGTGTCTTCAATCGTTGAGAAATTCAGCAAGGAAAACTAATTTGTTTGACGCCAAACGATGAGATTCATTCGCATGTTTGAAAGGCGTATTTTGCTCTTGCAAAAATTCCGAGGCCACAATTGCCTATTGCCAAAATATTGCTTGTTATGCTAGAATGATCTGTGTCTCGATACAAAT
This sequence comes from Sinentomon sp. SZTP_YWyxl, assembly GCA_030068105.1. Taxonomy (NCBI): domain Eukaryota; kingdom Metazoa; phylum Arthropoda; class Protura; order Sinentomata; family Sinentomidae; genus Sinentomon; species Sinentomon sp. SZTP_YWyxl. Next base: position 13,645 of record JASGXE010006234.1, read on the forward strand.
GCATCACCCTTGTCAAATTGGGACAAATCAATCACTCACAAAAAAGTTGAAGTGCCTCGTAAAATGCCAATATCAGCAGAATTCACGCGAAAGACAAAAATAATATGGATAATGAGTAAAAAGTGAAAAATAGCCAGAAATAATTAAACGCCAACACAGGGTCCAAAATGGCGAGGCGTATAGTAGCGATCTGCTCTGATTCATGTTCACGGAACAACTTCAACAACAAAGCCATGCATGACCATTTTGTGCCTGGGGGCACAAATTGGAAATTCGCATCGTTGGATTGATTTCGGCCAAGTTAGCCAAAAGTCCTCCATATGATTGACAATCATTTAAGCCCATCGAGCCTTCTGTCTTCAGTGGCTATGGTACTTTTCTACTTTATGAATTTCCTGAACTCTTCCATGTAAGGACACTTCAGGCAACGGCCAGAAACCGAAACACAAGCAACAAAGCGCTAAAAGACATCAGACAGCGATTAATAATAACCCACCGGCGAACGAGCAAGTACAGCTCATTTCATTTGAAGATAAATTTAACATTTGAAGAGCGCTTCTCACTTTTCCATTCAAGCATTCAGCGAAACTTTTATTTCTGTGCCGAATTTCCAGCTCTCTACACTCTAAACACGAAGTTCAGCTTGGAACACCATATTTTAACATGGGCTCAGATGGGAGGTGTTCTTTTAGGAACACACGTTTTGTTTTTGGAACACTATAAGTGTTCCATTTAGAACACTTATGGTGTTCCGAAACACCTGATGTGTTCCAAATCTGTGACATGTGTTCCAAAAACAAAACGTGTGTTCCTAAAAGAACACCTCCCATCTATAAGCCCATGTTAAAATATGGTGTTCCAAGCTGAACTTCGTGTTTAGAGTGTATCGGTTATCATTGCTGAAGGAATTCTGATTACCCTCTATGCATACTTGTGTGTGAGCATTCTCGGTTCATATCTTCAATTGGAATGAGCTGTAATCTCAAGGTTTTTGGCGTTTTTCCCAACTGAATCAATGTGAAATGATTCGGAAGTTCGCTGAAATTAAGAAATACCGCATCTGTTACTGATTTGCTCAAATATCTGTTCGCTGGTTTGGTGCAGATTGACATGAGGAACAGTGTCTTTGATGGATGTTTCGTTTCGTTGATATTTTTGAAGAATATTCTTGTCGAGATTTCACTCAAAACTTTTCTTATTTTCAAGAACTTGGAACGTCCCCTGCAAAATGACAGAATCCTTGCTGCTGTATATATATACATGGTCTGCTGCACAGAAAAAAAAACCGTCGTGATAAAACTATACAATGTGGGCAAAAGAAGTTTGTTGGAAATGAACTGCAAGGAACCAGAAATTATAGTCAAGCCAACTGCACAAGTGCTGACTGTACCACCTGCGAGGCTAAGTACACGAAAATCCGAAATTGTGTGAAATTATAGAGAATTTTTTAACATAGGCCTGAGGTTATGCGGTTATTGCTATATTTTCTGTTATTTTGCCGTACAAATAACTTTTTCCTGCGTTCATCGTTTGAATTCATCCCATTCTCTTAATTTTGAAAATCGCACATTTTACACATTTTATATCCAAGTTTAGTCAGTGTTCTCACGTTGTCAGTTAGTCTGGGACATAAAAAGAGATCGCAGGGCAAACTTAATGATCACTGATGTCTCAATGTGAACGTCTTTCTCTTTTCTTATTTATTATTGACGCAATTGTTGGAATGTGTAGAAGTGTTAATGATGCAACGAATTCATGCAACATTAATATTTCTGCAGAAATATTAATGTTGCATGAATTCGTTGCATCATTAACACTTCTACACATTCCAACAATTGCGTCAATAATCAAATAAGAAAAGAGAAAGACGTTCACATTGAGACATCAGTGATCATTAAGTTTGCCCTGCGATCTCTGGTGACATCTGGAAAATTGTATACAGCTTTGACAGCGAAAATCCACCGATCAAATGCATTTCGTAAACTAATTTTTTCGTATGTGGAACACATATCTCTTTTTCAGTGCAAGGTCAAAATCAGTCATCTGACATTTTAATAAAAAAAAGATGCTTTAAGCATCATCGAACTGATGTCAGAATTCAGAATCTGATTCGTACACATGCTGAAATGAAAAATGCCAATCTTCAAGTACATTCTCATCTTGCAAAATCGCAAAAAAAAAACAAACCATGGCCGACATGGCCGTATGGGGCATCCTTTACCTGATATCTCTGTCACACTGCGGTGCCATTTCTCATGTTCGTACACAACAAGACATCATCTCTTCCTTTCAAACCGATCAGAAATAATTGGCTCAGAATAAATGTGAAAATCAGAATTTTGCTGGACAGAAAAGACAAGGTGATTTGCGAAAATTTTTCATTCTTTTGAAAGCCTCGTGTAAAATTCACATGAAGCTTCGCCTCGCCTCCGCTAATTGGAACCTTTTTACGCTCAAAACGAACATTTTGCCATCGGCTCCACACCAAAAATTGAAGAATGCAGTTTCTTGATAACATAGTGTCAAAATTCGGGCATATCCGCCAACATAACCTTTAAATCACAACATACAGGGTGACTTTAAATGTCCGGAAAATATTTTTTCAATGGGGCATGTTCATGAGTTTTTATATTCGGCGGGAGAAAAGGAAGTCGCATTTATGACCGCTGCCAACGACGTATATATCTTTCGCTCCAGAAATATCGCACTCCGTAACAGCACATATGTCACTAAATATTGAAACTACATAAACAGTTGATCTGATCCACTGCCGGTAACTTCCGGAGTCCCCCAAGGTAGCATCTTGGGCCCACTACTTTTCATCATACATGTTAATGACCTATTATGGCATGTGAAGTCACGAATTCGTTTATTCGCCGACGACTACATTATTTATAAACATGTAAGCCGTGTTGAGGATTGTGTTGGTTTGCAAAATGACCTAAACAATGTTATGAATTGGTGTTCGGAATCATCGATGCTTGTCAATGATGATAAGTGCAATTTTATTCGATTTACAACCAGAACGAATGCTATCGATTTCCAGTATATTCTCGGGACCAGGTCTCTTCCACCGAAGGAGGAAATCACATATGGGAGTAAAGTTTAACCGCAAACTCGATTGGGCGGGGCATGTTCAACTGGTTACTGCGAAAGCCAACAGGGCCCTTTATTTTGTGAAACGTAATTACCGAAAATGCCCGAAGAATATCAGGGAACTCGCCTACATTAGTCTTGTGAGGCCTCTCTTGGAGTATGCTGTAACGGTTTGGGATCCTTGGGTTGCCTCGCATGTTGCAGCGGTTGAAAAGATTCAGCGCAGGGCAGCTCGCTTTGTCGTGGGTGACTACAGACGCCAGAGTAGCGTGACCGATATGATATCGACGCTGGGCTGGAAAATCCTGGGTGAAAGGAGAAAACATTTTCGTCTGTCCGGGCTGCTTCAGATTCTCGCAAAATGTGGAAGGTGGGGAGATATGCTTCCGCTGATCTCACCACCGACTTATGTCTCCCGTAAGGATCACCGCTTTAAGGTACGTTTATGGCCCTTCCGAAAAGATGTGGGAAAATTTTCCTTCTTGGGTAGATCCATAACTGAATGGAACTCCCTGCCGATTGAAATTTTTGAAGATCCCTTGAGTTTGGGCATTCTGTTAAAGCGCCTCGAGGATAATGCCTTCTGATACTGTTGAATTTGGTAATTTTGTTTGATACAGTAACGCAAAATTTAGAATTGTGTGGTAAATTTTGTTTGTAAAATTTGGCTGTCATACGTTTTAGCTGGCGATTTATAATTTTGCATCACTTCACCAGTTGTTGTTTTTTGTATTGACTGTTTGGTTTGTATATATCACTGATGATCTTGTGTGCCTATTTATTGAGAGGAGGAAACTCCTACAATGAAACATTTAATCAATCAATCAACAGTCAATAAGTATTGCATAGTCTACACCAAACATACGATGCTTTAGGTATCTACGTCAATCTTCCCAAAAGAATAAAACAATGAATCTCTTCCAATGCTCCCGCTGCAGTGGATTTCAAAAGCAGCAGCTATTTGTGGATCACCATGCATCATCCCAATTATGGAAAACAGATGATTTAGGAGGAATCGTTTCGTGGGAAAAGAGCAGAAATTCGATTGCCATAACGAGAAGGCTCGTTTGTCAAAAACCAGGCCTTATACGAATGCATCACATCACACTCGATTCCTGGTGTAATCCGATAATCCCGTTTTCATTGAGAGAATTTGATTGATTTCCACTTCGCGTTTTATCGATTCGCTTTGCCTTGATCATCGTTAGGAATTGGGATCCAAATTCGTGAGGGCACTTCCTTGTTTCAAGTTTGTGCAAATTTTTAATCGAGCTTTAACTGCGGAAACTGACCTTTAGGATAGGTTGCGTGCAAGGTCCACAGGCAGAAGCAATCCTGCGAAGGAGCACACGACACAGGGCAATTCACTTGAACTCGCTTTTCCCTCGCACAATTAGGGATTGGAACAACCTCTCTTCTTCTTCACCCATTGTCTCACATGCGATTGCATCCCTATAGACGCCATTCCGGCAGAGCGTTGATTGCTAAACGTGGTTGTTTATCTGTACGTATCTTGTCTCACTTTTTCTCTGTTTCCATCCCATGTCATTTCACCCTTCTGTCACCATAACATTTGTGACAGTGTTGTTTATGAATAACAAAAAAGACAATCATAACAAAAAAATAAATAAAAAATCATGATAAAAATAATTCGTCTTCGACCAATCATTGGTTGAACATTTTAGCTGTTTCCCATTGGTTTCTCCTGTATAAGTTCGAATCCATGTTCCAATTCCAATTTCATTTTAATTATTGGAAGTTTCCTCCTCTCGAAATTACAGACATTCGATGTATCAATACAATTAATGCAAAACAGCACTGATATCAATGATAAAATTATCAAGTTATAATTGCAGTTTTTTTTTTATAAAATACGAATAAGAAAGCAGGGAAGGAAGGAAACAAAGTTCTAGGGCGCCAACAAAGGCTCCATTAGCTTGGATTCAAGTGTGGCTGTGTTCAGGGGATCCCTGATCATGTCCCTTTGGAAGGGCGCTCCACACATAATATGGTCCTTCTCAAAAAGGAAAATTTACCAATGTCTTTATCAAAGGTCCAGAGACCAAGCTTGTACCCATGATCCCGGCACAAGTTGTAATGTGGAACCCCTGACTTTGGAAGCAAGTCACTCCATCCAGAACATCAGTTTGATATTTTGCTATTCATTGTGAAGTTCGAATCTGAAAGCTCCATTTCCACAGTGAAGTTGTTGCTGCACATTCTGACAGGTTTCGCAGAATTCTGACAAGTTTCGCGAAGTTTTGCAGCAAATTTAATCCATTACATTTTTGGCATGATGTTTTCGCAATGGACAATTCTTTGCATTCAATGCCAACTCCCCACTGCCGAATTCTGCCTTCAACAAATTGGCAATGAGGAGATTTTTTGAACAAGACATCAATCTTGGATCACATTGGGGATTAACAAAAACAAATTTCTGACAAATGAATGAAAATTGGACGTTTATGCACGGACCAATAGGGAAGAAGTTTCTTGATGTTTTTCTGATTGTAAATCCAATCACAGCTGGGAAGGTCGACGTTTTTTCTGCACGTTTCCTTTATTGAGAAGTAATTTTCAGATGACATCTCGGAATCACGCGGCATTCAGAAATGAATGATGCATCTCGATGCTGCGTGATTTCGGTTCGGACAGCCGCCGCTCGTGTTATTCAACAAACAAATCGTGATCTGAATGTCATTTTCAGCGATTGCACTGTTGGGAGATGGATGCTTGAATATCTGCCGCCCTTGCAGGTTCTGCCAAGGCCGTCGAAACGCAGCGCTGATGTCAAGTTTTACCGACCTGCCAATTATGTGTACCAGTTTCAATGTTTTTTTCTTATGGCGACCTGTAACATTCGTGCTCACATGCTCAATTATTCATCTGCGTCTTGGTGAAAGATCGTAAAATTGCAGAAAGGACTTGATAGATGGTCTATAAACTCCAAACAGTTTAGACCCACAGGCATTATTTTTTGAGTGGGTTCATGACAATTTGTGTGAAAAGACAGCGAAAACAGGCGCCTCTGGCATCTCTCAAAATAGTTTCAGTCACAGCAGCAGTGGGTATATTTCAATTCAATTTCCAAACTTTTCCATATGTTGTGTTGCGTGCCTGACATGAAATTTTCATCAAACCTTTCCCTATTTTGCCACATTCTGCCACAAACATGTGGAAAATACACACCTCAAATCAATCCAGCACAGTTGACAATGCCCCAAAGTTCCCTGCGCCAATGCCTGGAATCTGCATTTTTCAGCTGGATCAAATTGAATTGATTTGAATGAATTAAATTTCGTTTTCTTTCCTTTGTCTGTTGTTGGCTTCCATGGAAGCCACCAAGGGTCTTGTACCTTCAGCAACAAAATTTCAACAAATACGTATAGACTAAAATAGACACCAAAATTTTGGTTTCAGTCAATGAAAGAGAGGCTGAAGTTTCAGAATTATGAGTTTTGAAATTTCTGAAATTGAACCAATATGCAAAAAAGATACGCAAACTGAAATTTTAAAAATTTTCCTAAATTAAAAAAATTTCTAAAAAAAATTCCTAAATTTCCGAAACTGGGCTTGGAATCACTACAATCGAGAAGGCGAGTGGCACGACTTACGTGCCTGTTCCTGGTCCTTGGAAACATTGGGGGTTGGGGCGCTTTTCTTAAGTCATTGGACCTGCCGACCTTCTACTCACACAGGGATCACGAATACAAACTTCGATCTCAGACCTTTAGGAGAGACATCGATAATGTACTCATTTTTGGGTAGAACGATCCCGGAGTGGAATTCCCTGCCAGGGCGAGTTTTTGAACAGCCTTTGAGTATACCGCTCCTGCAGGGTCGGCTCCGTACCAATTGAAGTGAACAATCCCAGGAAATTATTGCCACTCCACTGATAGGTTCTGTCGATGGATAACGGCTGAAGCATCAAACCCATGTTCGCTAAAGCCTTCTATCTTTGTTTCTGTAGATAGCCTTGTTGCGACATATATGCATTATCTGGTCGCAAATGTATTCTTCCCTTTTGTGATTGTTTATTTGCTGCATAATTGACTATCTTTGTTTTGTAAATACTGAAAGGAGGTGACTCCTAAAATATACAAATTCAATTCAATTTCAATTCAAATTCAATTAAATCCACAGTCATAGGGTTAAGTGGCGGCATATCGGGAACAATCACCAATAGAATACATGGAAATGCATTGCGAAAAAATAGAAAAACTGGAAAAATGAACTCACCAAGTGAACCGAATCATTTTACCTTGAGCGAACCTGACCTTCAATCAAGCCCGATGAGTGCACAAATGGAAACTCCTGTGAAAGGATTTGTTTGTGTATACCTGACTTAAAATGTCAACTACCTATACCTAATGGCTCCTTGATTGCGTCCTTTTTCACAAACCCTGTTTTTCCTGAAATCAAGAGTTGTTTGAAGTTTGGACAGCAATAATTATTATTCAGGATTTTTTGGGCTGTCTCACCAGGATTTCAAGGGCAAAAAGAAGAATGCCCATCAAGTTTCTTTCCCTTGAACCACACAAATGCTTGAAGAATTGTTTCACCGCATGAGCCTATCAGCCAATGCCTGCTGTAAATATTGTCTAACGGGAAATTAAATCACAGCAGCAATATCGGCTCAGTTGCGTTCGGTGTCATTTTACTGATTAAGTTACGTTTCCTGCAGTGTTTTTTCCTTGCAGCGTATGGAAGAAAAACGCTGCAAGGAAAAAACACTGCAGGAAACGTAACTTAACGAGTAAAATGACACCGATAACGCAACTGAGCAGACATTGCTGCTGTGATTTAATTTCCCGTTATAGACAATACATTCAGGCGGAGAAGCCTTCTCCACGCCAAACTTATATTCATTTGGGCAAAAGATGAATATGCCAGGTTGAAAACCGCTCTTTAATGTTTTAAATTGCGAGATCGGTCGATAGAGGAGCACTCTCGAGCATTCTAAAGATATTTGAAGTCCGTGCGAACTCAAAATTCTTCGCCACCCTTTGTTTATGCAGTGGAAGTATACTTCTGCATGATTCTTATTCTAAAGCTATAGATATACCGTGTTTGTTGATGATTTTCCCAGAGCTTTCCAATTGATGATTTGCTTTCGTTCAAACGTGCTTCAGGCTTTTCAGCTTCTTGATTTCTTCCTCCCCGATAAGGTATCACAAGTTGCTTTTAGGAATCAAAAGAAGACTCTTTTGGGACCGTAGGACCCACTCATCGAATCCTTAAGGAGTTGGCACACGATTTTTATCAGCTGTCATAATGAAACTTGTTCAAGCCATAGCGATATAGATTGAACTGTGGTTCAATTAAACTTTTTTTTCTTTCTCAATGCGG
>JASGXE010006235.1:0-21918 GCA_030068105.1 Sinentomon sp. SZTP_YWyxl
CCTGTTGAAATTAGTTGGCCCCTGAAAAGAACAGTCCAAACATCGCCTATATGTTCGAGGACTTTTGACAGGGTGTACTCATTTATTCACACCTCCAATCCTTTTAACATACCCTCCTCCGCCAAAATACTTCGAACACAGGAATTCAAGACTAGCTGAAGCGCAATTTAAAATTGATGGCAGCATGCGCCGAAAAACACGTGATATTCGTGAAACGTGAACAAGCCCTGTTGAAATTGGATGGTCCCCTTATTATTTTGATCGCTATTTCATGCTCAAAGAATTTTGAGGACACTGTAGAGGACTCTGTGTGATGTGAGATTGACCCATGGTTGTGTGTGAGGCACTCAGTTTTAAAGTCCAGACGAGTTTTCCTTTCTAACATACATGCGGATTCGAAATAAATTGTTGACATTTGTGCATCACCACAAATCAAAAAACACCAACACAATAGATGTGTTATTTAGCTAATTTGAAATTTTTGTACTTGAGTTTCGGGACGGCCCACCTCACTGCGCTGCCCTTCTTTCAAACACATTCGCGTCATCTGCGTTTGTGAATTCTTTATCTCAATTGTTAGGTGAATTCTCTATTCCAATGCTAAGGTGAATTCTCCATCTCATGCTGAGGTAAATTCTTTATCTTAATGATGAGGTGAATTTTCAATCTAAATTCTTTATCTTTATTCTAAACGTTGAAATGGATTCTTTATCGGAGCAGCTTTTTGCAACAAAAATTTGAAACATACCTACCTTGCTATCCAGTGAAAACCAAAATTTCCGTCTGGTGTTGAATTGAGCCGATTTCTTAAACGAAGGTTGAAATTTTGACCCGCGGATCCTTCTAATTTTATTTTCTGAAATGACACTATTTTTTCGCCGTTTCCACAAACGAAGATTAACGATTCAAGAGCACATACTCGTAGATTTAAAGCCTCGTACAGCGTTACCATGTATTTGATCGTCAATCGGCGATTATGTTATACCGGCGTTTGAATTTTGAGTCGCGGTTCTTGAACTTCGTCTGAGAATTCGGCCTGTGAGAATTCGACGCGTGTTTCCTTTCGATTTCAAAAATTAAATTTTTTCGACAAGTATATAAATTTCGATGTCATTCGAAAACTGTGAAAGCTGTGCAGGAACTTTTAAGAAGTGTAACTATTAGGCTACTGGAATAATAGCGTTTTTAAGAACTATCAGAAACATGGAAACAATTCTCGCGCATTTCTTCTGCAATAAATCAAGCAGACACAAGGCCCGACAAAATTCTTCGAACGGTTTTGGAGAAACTTCAAAGGTCTGCACCTGGGCCGTTCAGTTTCAACAGGGCTTGATGCAGTTTCACGCCTTACACGAATGTCGTGGTGTTTTGCAGCGCATGTTGCCATTAATTCTAAATGGCGCTTGAGTTGGTTGTGAACTCCTGCGTTCGAAGAATCTTGGTGTGGAATCTGGGCGGTTTTTCGTCACGCGATATCTCCTTCAAGCAGAATTTCCGAAGGCCTGTCTGAGAACCAGACGAAAATTAGAAGGTTACCAAGGGAAACAACCGGAGTAATTCTGAGGTCAATGGCCAGCAGTTTCAGACAGAATTTGAAGGAAATTTTGGCTGGTCAATTCGTTTCATGAAGGTGATTGAGGAAGACAAGTTAACTCCTCACACCTTTTATTTTGGTCGTGTTTCGCGCCGTCGCACGAAACAGTGGCTGTATAAAATCATTCAGCATTTTCAAAATTTGCTTGCCCATCGCATGCGATTTCAGCACATGCAAAGGCCAGACGAAGCATGACAACAGAACGAATTCCATGGCATACGAATTCCAAGACAGACTCCATGGACGAGGAACAATAAAATTGGCCCTCTGTTGAGAATTGTGGGAATTGGTCACGATATCTATGAATTTCATTATGTTTCAAGCCGTTGGAAACAGCAACCAGTATTCGTATGTGAAATTGTTTTCAAAATACTCGCAAATTGAAAAGTGTTGGTTCAAACAAATTCGACGTTTTTCAGAACGGTTTGAAATTCATGCACATCCTCATAAAGTGGGACGTTTTCAATTAACGTACATTCTATTTGCAACAAAAGAAATGTGGCAGGCCCCTGCGAAAACTGCCTACCTGAACTTAGATAATTTTTTCTGGCTTGTCTCCGTGACATGTTAATTGTCGACTAAACCTGACGAAATAATTGGAATCTTTGAAATTCGCCCAAACTTGACAAACAGGCGAAGCAAAAGAAATAGGTATAGGTACTGATGTCTGGCAAGTTGTTGAAACAGATTTCAGCCATATTTACCTCTTGGATTTCAGCAATGTTTTGCTGAAATCTGACACCTTGATGTCTGCGTTATTTATGCGACTACTCTGACAAATGGGAATAGCTTTCAAAGAGGAAGAATGGCATCGTTTAAAATAGAAAACACGCGTCGGAATTCGAACATTTTCTGACATGTGATCGATAATTAAATGAAAACACTCTGTCCAATCAGTTGTTTGTTTTCAACGGTTCAAGATGTGACCATAATCCAATGAAACAAGGGATAATTTTCAAGGAAGGAGCACCGGACCATTTCCTCTCTGAACTAAGTGAATCAGTTGACCATTCCAAATTCACGGACAGCCTCATCTCTGACATTGTCGGGTGGCCCGATAGAGGAATACTACCACGCCAAATTATCAATGTCCACAAAAGTACCTGCATCCCCAGCATCCCTAGTTCACCATGCATCATCCGAGCTCGTAGGCCTACCTATAAGCAGTTTTTTAAAAAATATTACCACTTCCGGTGTGCGGAAGCAGTTGTGACAAAAATCTTTGTTCGCGGTCCAGTCGCGTCCGCCAATCAGCAAGAAGACACCGCCTACACGAGTCCAGTTCGGAGTTGAACGTTAGGATAGAAAAATGGCAAGATTGCATACCTGACCTTCCAAAGAGGTTGTTGACCGATTGTTCCACTCACGCGATTGGAACAATCGCCTTGCCTTTGATGATGCCGAAAAGCATAAGCGCATGGTAGCAGTTCCAATGACCTGTCTACATGTGGATTTGGCCAAGTTAACCGACGTCATTTGCGGTTTCCTTGCAATATTCGTATTCTCAAATAAAGCATAAAACATGCATTCTCTCCTGCCTACTCTCACCGCCTATTGCTTCTTGACAACCTAATGCTCTGCGTCCGGCTGTCGATTGTTATAAACAAACTGTTTGCAGACTGCCTGCCGTAGCGAAATACACTTTCGTAAACGTGGTCTACTCATATGAAGACAGTCTTTGGAATTGTGACCAGGTGCACGTGTGATTGTGTAGTGATTCGGTGTTCCCGACAATTTGACATTAATGGCAGCATCTAAAAGTTTGCTTCACAATTTCTGGTGGCGTTTCAATTCGTGGCGTTCAAATTCAATTTGTGGCGTTCTTTTTTTGGCAATTTCTGGCGTAAAATCAGCGCTTGCCTGATTTCCACTGGAAGACGCTGCTGCCATCTTCTGAAAACCAGATAAAGCTCTTCCTTCTCACGGCCACCTAACATTTCACAGTGAAAATCCCATGCGAGCGAAACCCTACTGCCACCTTTTGTGAGGTGATTCTTCTGGTGGAGCCCTTTATTTTTGTTGTTCTTTTTGACGGCCTCCATTGATGCAAGGCATTATTGCCTTAGCCGACCTGCGTTTTGAGGCAAATTTAAAAACCTTCACTCTGAGCTGAAGGGAATTTGGTGGTCCGATCAATTGGCATGAATATAGAAGAGAATACGAAAAGTCCTGAAGAGGCAAAATAGTGTTGAATTTGATTTTGAGTTGAACAGGCTCAAAAAAAGACGATGAAAATGAAAACGGTGACAGTTGCACGTATAGAAGGGTGAATTTCTTTGAGAATGAGTGGAACAGCATGTTTAATTTTTTATGCTGTGGCAAAGAGTTATGGGTGAACCTGTATCTTTGTGTTTTCGAAACCGTGTTTCCATACTGCATCACCCTGGTAGAAATGTTTTTGAATAGGGAATATTCCTCTAAATTTTTTTCAAATTGGACAAGGAGAAAAAAGAAATTATCCGGTAATTTTCTTTGCCTGTCTAGCGACAAAGGTGATTTTTGAACGAGTCACCACGTAAGGTGCCCCTTGGTTTTACTTGAGAAAACAATTTTTCAAAACCCTTTTGCGACATGCTTACGAACAAAATCACCACCCGCTCTGATTGCTATTTCATGAGTGACATTTGCCCGACTAATTTTTTTTTAGTTTTGAGTTTATCTGTTCGTATTCGCTTAGTTATTTTATCCTAAGGTTCGTTTCATTGCTGCTTTTTGTCAATATTTGCATTCATCTCGCAAACTGAATTACATTTTCAAATAAATTACAAATAATTACAATCTGGCAGCATTTGTTTTGCGAATTGGGCTGAAATAACAAAGTGCGTTACTCCGATTTCTGTTCCTGAAATTGCGTTACTCTGATCACGGATTTGGGACAGTTTTCCAGATTACTTTTAAGAAGTATTGCACTGAAAGTTTAGTCAAATACTCGAATACAGAATAGGTTGCCTCTGAAATTAATGGGCCTTTAGTTTGGAACCGGTTGAATCAATTGGAAGTCAAAAACCATCCTTGACTTCAAAAATGTGTCGGCAAGCCAAACGTCTGAGGGTTTCACAACCGGCCCAAATAAGGTAACATTTACAATTCTCCAAATCACTGAAAATAGCAGCAGTCAAAATTCCTGGTGAGAATAGGTATATAACGGTGGATATACCCTGTGATGGAAGTAGCCCCAAAGGGATAGTAGGTCTGTAATGGTCGTGGCCTATTCCCAGAGCGATGGAGTAGCTCGTATCTTTAACCATCAAATTTTCATAATGTTGCCATTTCGGACGGCATCGATTTGACGGCTTGTATAGGCTGGCCTGCTCTGTTCCCGGACGCTAATTTCCACATTCCATTCGTTGCTCCATGTGAAATAACCGCTGAATTTTTCTCTTTTTAAGCGACAGGCAATAAACTCTGCATCGATTTTGTTTTTCACTTCCTCGCAGACGCAGCCTTCCACAGCGGAATATGCATTATTGGCTCAATTCGTTTTGTTGGTCACATTAATGCGATTTGCCATGCACTCTGAAGTCAAGTTAGGCCGAATTGTCATTAGGCCCTGCCAAAAACAACTGAAAAAGATCAATATTGGCTGCGTGTAAAATCGCCATCGACGGACAGTCTGTTGAACGGACGTGATGCCTATTGCCACGGTGGCTCTGATGCACTTCACGCAACACACCACCCTGAAGGCCATGGCTTTGGTTATAATTGACTTTTTGAAAAAAGATCAATGTCGAAGTTATTGGCAAGCACGAAAATAAATACCTATCCTGGCTACCACGTAATGAGAAAGTCAAATCATAAAAACAGAAATGTGGGTATGCCTTCCAATTTTTTTTTGAAACCCCGAAGCTGCCAATTGACAGCATCGAGGTTTCAACATCCTTTGTCTGAAAGATGAAAGTGGCCGAGAAAAAATTGGGTAGTCGGTTCCTCTAAATCTCATCCATCACCGAAAATTGAGTCGACAAAATCAACGTTGAATACCCCCCATTCATTACTCGAGCGCAAATCACTTGCAGATCCGTTCTTCATTACCAGGCAACTAACTTTTTGATCTCAACCCTTTTTTGCAAATCTGCGAAGAGCCTCATTGGTTAATTTCAATTCAATTCACTCTTTTTATTCATGGAGTTGCCTCCTTCCAATAATCATAATTGAAATGCAGATCAGTGTTGTTCTAGCAAGTTCTTTAAAAACACACATATTTTTCATCAATCAATCGATATTCTTTATTCGTCATTCCTATCACTTCACCGTGCTTTGTCACAGCCGGACTTCGATGATGAAGGCCCAGAGTTGACCAGACTCTATATCCACTGATGAACTGTCAGTCAACAAGAAATAACATTCGGTGAGGTGAGATTTGGCAAAACGGAACTGTAACTGCGAAAACTTGGATTAACTGTCAGTCCAAGTCTTTGGATTGTTCCAAAAGTGTGGATTGACAGTATGGAATGATACGTGTGTGGATTGAAAAGTGCTGATTGACAGCCGTCATCAGCAAATCTCTCCTCAACTCATGTTATTTCTTGCAACTAATGTTACTTCTTGTTGACTGACATGGTAGTTCTTCAGTGGCAAAAAATCAGTAGATCCACCTTGAGTAGATTTACCTAGAGTGGATCTACCTAGAACCGATAGGTTTATTGCAACCTATCGTGAAACTTCGAAATTAAAGAAAAATCATACACACTTAAAAAGGACAAAGGATAAAAACCATTTGCTGAAAATGGCCATTCATCGCCCTGGCAAACGCCTAACTTTGAATCAAAGTTTAACACAGGATATCTCCAGGTGAAATAATCTCCCGAACAAACGTTCACCTGCTTAATTTCACCCGACTGAGTGTGTTTTTTTCACCAAAACATATCAAATTAAAAGATCATTCGTCCCTTTCTCTTCCCTTCTACCCTTCTTTTCCCTTCTTCCCTGCCCTTTCATTTTCATGATTGGCCCTTCTGTCACCATGCCGTGTATCCGCGGCTTTTCATTGAGCTCGCAGTTCATGTTGTTCCCCTCCATATTGTATGTTTTCGTCACTCCATGTTTCGTCGTTTCATTTCTATGTATTTTGGTTGTTCAGTTTTTGGTGGGTGCATTGTTTTGTATCAATTTTTTATAATTTCCGCGGTTCAGTCTCACCCAAACATGTCAGTCACAAGTTTTTTGCAACAGCCAATTTGGTAATAAACGCGGGAAGACGGTATTAAACGTGCTTGGAACTGCCGCCAGCAGTTTTCATCGAACGTAATTGCAAGAACCGATAACTATACTGAGCCATTCATAGGAGATTTTTGTCAGACTTTTGATGAACGGCCAATGTTATTCCCCTTCTAGTAAGCGCCGTTAAATGCATTCATTCGTGTAATATACGTATTTTGCGGCGAATGAGAAATGGAGAATTACATTGCCCCGTGCTTCAAAAGTCTGAAAAATCTCCTTATTACCCGGGTATTCAGAACGTAAAGCCCTCAGAACATAACGGCGGTAGTTTCAATCGAGGATTAACCTGCAGTTGGGACTTAAGTCCTGACTTTTCCGAAAATATGTATGCGAATTTTTAAAAAAGTCAGAACTAAATCGCAACTGCAGGTTAATCCTCGATTAAAATTACCGCCTTAAGAGTTCATTATTAACTCAGCGCCATTCAGAATCAATGGCTGCATGTGCCACAAAACATCATGGCACTCGACGTGTGAGGCGTGACGTTGCATCAAGCCCTGTTAAAATTATATGGCCCCTGTGTTAACCAATACTTTAAAATATCGCATGTGTTCGAGGGCTTTTGATGAGCTCCGTATAACTAACTTTTTAACTTGGACGGAGTTTTACTTTGTTTGCTCCAATGTTTTTTGTAACTTTGTTTGCTCCAATCTGCATTTATTTATTTATTTATTTATTTATTTTTATTTATAAAGAAATTACGGCTCACAAAGGTAGATGGTGAGTCGAGCTTGGAAACACAAGCATAGTCAAAGATATAAAACAATGTTGAATACAATTAAAGGAAAGGTGTCAAACAAGTATACAGCACAACTCACCGACGCTGAACCCGGCCCGAAGCAGAGAACTACGCGGGCATACTGGACTGCATGCACAGCAAATATATGAAATAATCCAAGGCCAAAAAGTGGTTGGCCTAAATCGAGTCACACTTCACGACGCGAAGAGCCCAGCAGTCAACAGTCCCCGCAATCCTCCGCATCGGACCATACCCAGAATCCGTGAGCTCTGCTGTATAATATACACGAATCAGGAATTCAGTGAACATCAATTCAGTGAACATCAATGACAAAATAACCGAAAGAAGATGGGATGGTGTGAATTTTTAGGTCGCAATATGAGAACCTCTTTTTAAAGTAGCTGTAGCTTTTAAAATAATTGGCGATGTTGCAGGCAGGGTATTCCAGTCCCTTACTGTTCTGGGAAAGAAAGTATTATAGTAATCATTTCGTGATATGAACGGTGCAGAAAAGTGGAGGCCGTTATCAGTTCTTCTCTGCGGATGGCGGATGAAAAACTCTTGTGGAATGGAGATTTTGTATTTGCCGGTTACGATTTTTGCAAAAAATTTTAAACGTTTTTCTCGTCGCCGAGATGCAAGAGATAGCAGATTAAGCTCCCCAAGAATATTTGTAATGCTACTGAATCGCTGGAAATTACCAGAAATAAACCGACCTGCACGCCTCTGAACTCTTTCCAGGGATTCAATAAGGCCAACATGGAAAGGATCCCACACAACGCTGGCATACTCAAGAATTGGGAGAACTATTGAGGAATATGCTTTGAGTTTAGCTTCACGTGATGCCAGTGACAAGTTACGACGAATTAAGCCCAGAGTTTTTTGACATTTTGCTGTAATATGGTGATGTGAGGTTCCCATCGCAAGTTTTCGTGCAAAATCACACCAAGATACTTAAAAGATGATTCTTTTGATAGAATTTCTGAGTTAATTGAATATGAAGTTGATGTAGAGGACAAATGGTCAACAACTTTAGGACGTTGAAAGCAAACAAAAGCACATTTAGAAGTGTTGATTTTCATGCCCCATGTTTGACACCATTTGTAAATCGCATCAAGATCAGTTTGCAACAGAATTCTGTCTGAAGGTGAAATAACAGGTTGATAGATTACAATATCATCTGCGAAAAGTCTTATTTTGCACTGGGTTTCGATAACAATGTCGTTTATGTATAAGAGAAAAAGCATTGTATTACTTACCTGAACAGATTCTGTACGCTGATATTTCTCCGTTGACCTTTCCTTGCTGACCATTGACCAGTCTTCGTCATTTTCATTTAATTGTTTCAGTGGCACATTTGTTCCGTTGGAAATAACACTTATACCGCTATCAACCAGCCCTTCAACCAAGAGCCTCCTAATGGAGGGATGTCGTGTCAAAGGGTTGCTGCCCGGGCCCCTTAAACGGCCGGGCGCTACGCTAGTCCTCCTCACCATGGCGACGTCGTGACCTGTTGCACCACTACTTGCATTGTTAAGGTTATTGATGTTCATTTTCCTTTGCAAGCGACCTGATTGGCCGTTGTGGCTCGGTAGGCGAATGCCAGGAAATCGATTCAGGTCAAACGACGCCACTTTTCGCTGGTGAAAATCGAGAACCGACGAGTGTATCATGGTGTTTCAGCTTCCAGGAGGTTTCGTGCAGATATGGCTCATGTCAAATGTGGCTCGTGGCACTGACATCGATTGACACACTCGAGCAAGTTGAGCAACTTAAGCACAGTTTGATACACTTGAGCAAGGATAACGTTTTCGTGGGTCCGCAAAGAACTTTCGCAGAACTCATAAACTGCGCAAGAAATCAGATGTTTATATTTGCGGCAAATTTTCCCGAAGCTACAAGGAAATCTGGATACCAATATCACACACGTAAACCGGGGATCAATGTGGTTCTGGTGCTGAAGATTGCTGCTCTATGTGATGTGCATTGATTGAATCCAAGCTAAACGTTTCAAAAACTTTTTTGAAATTTTTGAATTGCCTCCAATCTTCCGCCAGCTGAACCATCGAATGTGTGGCCAAAAACTTCCTCTCTCAGCGTGGGAGGCTCGGTCTGTTTCACCAGGTCTCTTTGCAACAAATCAAGTCGATAATCAAATCGAACCGTTGAGGTCACGTGACCAAGCTCCGGCAGTGACCACACAATAACCGAATCAACAACATCAAATTCGTAGCTTGCTTGTAATAAACTGATTTGGTCCTAAATATCAAAGATTTACGAGGATCACACAGGTTGTTACGATGCTTGTTGTCCGCTCCCACAAAGCTTGTATCAAAAATTGCCAGCCGGAAATGAAACCAAGTATTTTACGCCATTGTCAAAAGGTTTGCTCCGGTGAAAAATCCCAAATGTCGCCACCTCCTAGAGTTGGGTCATATCAGCGCGTCGTGCCATGTGCGAATGGAATTTCCTGTTAAAATATTTAGAGCTCTGTGGAATGCAGAACTGCGCGAAACAAACGCTACCGCTGCTTATGCTGCTGTCGGGAGCTTATTCCCTCTGTGCCAGGCGGGATCTTACTCCCATCCACCGTAACTGTCACTGCGTTGCTTGTAAATATTCGGATTAACCTTACTGTGCCTTACCTTGCCTTGTCAAACCGAAGGAAGATTCGTATTCTGTTGGAGAAAAATGTAGAATTCACAAGGGATTGGCTTCATTCGGGTTTTTCCGCCGAATGCCACAAAGAACACAGACAACAGATATCGCTATCGGGTACCATGACAGACAAGGGAGTTGTATAGTGGCGGCGGAAAAAGATTACTCATACATGTGTTTTTTCCATCTAACTGTTGCCTCCGAAACTTTTTTTTCTTTCTTTTTACTCTTATGCATTTGGTAGAAAATAAAGTGCCAAATTGCAACGGAGCTTCCCAGAGGTGTCAGATTTTGACATTAGTGATGAAAGAGGATCTTTTATTTCTACAGCATGGAGTTTTTGCTAAAATCTCAAGAATGGAAATTTTTCACATGTATGGGTAATCTTTTTCCGCCGCCAGTATACAGCAGGGGCGTTGTTCCCAGGTTGTTTATTGCAATTGTCATTACTGGAGAGAAAGGAAGTGGTTGTAGGTATACAAAGGGATGGACAGCGCATTCTGGCACTAAGGAAATGCCCCAGTGGATTGGCCAAAGTAGATGGTGGCCGGCAACCTTAAAATGTCTCAATATTTCTTCGATCTTGGGCAAATTTTGCAGACGTTTTGAACTGGCACCGAATCAAAGAGTTCTTTAGTAAATTTCATACCGACGTTGATATGAAAACGAGATCCACGCCTGTGGGCTGTGATCATGTTCATCAGACCTTAGCCAAGAGGTTTTAGGAATATAGGTTGTTGCGCACAGTTGTCTCACAGTGTATTCCGATAAGGGGACCGGACTTGTCATCAAAGCTCGGTACAGTTTGGGTCAATCGACAGAGGATTAATTGATAAAAATATTTCCCAACCTTTTGTGAGTTACTCTGCTGTCCCAGAGGGGCATTGAAGGTGCTACAAAATTTTTCTGTTGGATTATTGATATTTAGTTTACTGACCGTTGATATTTACGTTAAAAAATAAGGAGGAACAGTTCATGTGGGCGCAAAATTGAAAGGAAATTCAAAATTACCAGGCCGAATTTGGAGTGAATACGCGGTCAATTTTCGCATTTCACGATGTTTTTAAAATGGCAGTGCAGGGCGAATCAAGCATCATATATTAACTTGATGCCGAGTTGCAAGCCAAGTTTTTTCACATCGACGTTTGGGCGCTGCTCATGACCAGATTTTTGTCTCAGTTGGGTCAACTTGTGGTTTTTGAAAAACATGCTACGTAATGTGCAATTTCTACGAAAAGCAGATGGGATGCTTGTAGGCTAAATCCAACGAGCTTGCTAAATCAGAAATAAATGTGCGGTGACCGATTTATGCAGAGTTTTGAAAATAT
Source organism: Sinentomon sp. SZTP_YWyxl (assembly GCA_030068105.1). NCBI lineage: Eukaryota > Metazoa > Arthropoda > Protura > Sinentomata > Sinentomidae > Sinentomon > Sinentomon sp. SZTP_YWyxl. The sequence goes on from JASGXE010006235.1 coordinate 11,540, forward strand.
CTCAAAAGAAGAGCTGCTTCGTCGTATGTTTATACGACCGAGCGAAAAATAAAGCAACACTCTAAAAATGGCAAACACCAAAAGGTAACATCAAAGTGGCAGAATGCCGTTGAGGAAACTTCGGATAAACATGCTAATTGACCTCCTTAAACTAATTAACCTTCTGCTGCGAACTTTGTTACTCCAGTTCGCAGGTTGCTCGTGCGCGGCTTATGTTACCTATGTAGGCTTAATCTTAAAACATCAATGGACAGCGGAGGTGATTAGCCTGACCCAGAGAGCAAGTAGTCGAATTACTAAGAAACAAAATTAACAGTATCAATTTCTTAACTGCGCCCAGGTTGTTTTTAATCTCTCAACGACCTTTATAACGACTTATGATAATCATGGATAGGAAAATAACGCTATAGCATATTGGAGGGTTCGATAAGGGTTTCGTTCAAAAACTGAAGTGGCCAGAAAATGTGTTAATGCCAAAAAAAAATGGCGTGCTATATTCTTTATCAGGCTTTTTGGGTTGTCTTGGAATGCGTCTTGAAATGCGTCCCTTTTAATGCGTTGACTTGAATTTCATTCTGTTTCAATTTCTGCAATGTCCTCTCACACATATGAAACGGAGCCAAGTTCCTATTCAATTCAATCCAATTCAATTCAAAATCGTTCAGCAGCAGTGTGCGAACTTGCCGCCCAGAATCTTTTAATCTGCCCTCTGCACCTTTCAAAATTGAATAGCATGCCTTCTACACCAAACAAAAGCCACATGTGCTGCAAAATTAATAATTTTGTTTTGCACTTTTTTCCAATTTCCTGTATTCTGCGCCTAACGAAAATAAACAGTATGCTATCCACGCCTCGGCAACTCCATGTGTGTTGCATACATTGTTTATTCCACAGGGGCACTTTTTTGTATCATGTGCGCTTGACAAGAATAAACAGTATACACAGCCATTCTAAATAGTCGGGCCATAGGAGATTTTTGGCAGACTTTTGAAGCACGGGGCAATGTTATTCCCCATCTAGTCAGCGCCGTTAAATGCATTCCTTCGTGTGATGTGTTTTGCGGCGCATGTGAAATGGGGAATTGCATTGCCCCGTGCTTTCAAAAGTCTGAAAAACTCTCATATGGCCCGCCTATTCCGAATGGCTCCGTATAATCGCAATCCATGGCTCAATAAATCCATGTGTGCTTCACCAACAGTTTTTTGCACAGCCACACTTTCCTAATTTCTGCGCAGAACGAAAAAAATTTAAAAATTCTGAAGAGATCAAAGTTATGTTCGTTGAATAATTCGTATTTTTTATGCAAGAAAACATTCCGTCTCGTGAAAATTGAAATTGTTGCACGGTTTTGTGTCCTTCGTTCAGCGGCGCATAACCAGGACAGTTGTTGTGGGGGAATTGATTATTGAATTTGAGGTGTTTGCGCCGTCCTGCGGCATTGAGGGAGCGATGTATTTCTCTCAAGTTACTCAGGATTTGAAAATTAATTATTTCGGATTCAACCACTTTTTACGCTTTCCACTCTGGTATATGGAAGTGGCGGCGGAATTGATGCATAGTGGCGGCGGAATTAATGTGCCCACAAATGTGTTTTCCCCATTTAACCGTTGCCTCCGAAACTTTTTTTTTTTCTTTTTATTCTTTGCAGGCGGTAGAAATTAAAGCGCCAGATTTCAACAAAGCGTTCCAGAGGTGTCAGATTTTGATCTCGGATACAAAAGAGGATCTTTAATTTCTGCAGCATAAAATTTTTGCCAAAATCTGAACGGTTGCAATTTTTTACATGTATGAGCACATTAATTCCGCCGCCGCTATACTCAGATATACGGAGCCATTCATGGGCCATAGGAGAGCTTTTCAGACTTTTGAAAGCACAGGGCAATGTAATTCCCCATTTCACATGCGCCGCAAAACACATTTCCTGAAGGAATGCATTTAACGGCGCTTACTAAATGGGGAATAACATTGCCCGTGATTAAAAAATCTGACAAAAATCTCCTATGACCCGAGTATTTAGAATGGCTGTGTATAAAAAATTGCGGCTGTACAGATTTTAGCAAAATCTCCACGCTGCAGAAATTAAAGATCCTCTTTTGTAACCGATGTCAAAATCTGGCTGCTCCAGAAAGCTCTGGTGATATCTGGCACTTTAATTTCTACCGCTTGCATAAGAGTAAAAAGAAAGAAAAAATTTCAGTTAAATGGGAAAAATACATGTATTACATTAATTCACTTATGGTTGCACCATGAGGTTATGGGCCTCTCTCAATCTTGCTTTAAATCTTCTTTGTCTGCTGTCGTGCTACCATCTAATATCAATACACTTTCTTAACTCTGCTGCAATTTAGTTTTCTATTGCTCTGTTATTTATTCCAGTGTTTGTGTTTCGTGTTCTGTTCTGAACCTTTTTCTCTTTTCTCTTTCAAAACAATTTTCGCCCCAGCTGAAGGTTGGCCAAACCCTCCATGACTGGGGTGTTTGAATGCTACACTCTAAACACGAAGTTCAGCTTGGAACACCATATTTTAACATGGGCTTAGATGGGAGGTGTTCTTTTAGGAATACACGTCTTGTTTTTGGAACACTATAAGTGTTCCATTTGGAACACTTTTGGTGTTCCGAAACACCTAATGTGTTCCAAATCTGTGACAGCAATGTCACAGATTTGGAACACATTTGGTGTTTCGGAACACCATAAGTGTTCCATTTGTGTTCCAAATGGAACACATATAGTGTTCCAAAAACAAGACGTGTGTTCCTAAAAGAACACCTCCCATCTAAGCCCATGTTAAAATATGGCGTTCCAAGCTGAACTTCGTGTTTAGAGTGTAGCAGCACATTTTAAAAAAATCCGCCGCTAATATACATTCAACGAAAGCGTTTTCTTGGGCAGCACTTTAACGCTGCCCAAGAAACGATCAAATTTCAGAACTTGTAACGTGTGTGTTATTCTTCGTTGTGAGCCATTCGGAATACTCAGGCCACAGGAATATGAAATTTTTGTCAGACTTTTGAACCACGGGGCAATGTTATTCCCCATAGTAAGCGCCGTTAAATGCATTCCTTCATGTAATATGTTTTGCGGTGCATGCGAAATAGGGAATTACATTGCCCCGTGCTTTAAAAGTCTGAAAAAATCTTCCATATGGCCCGGGTATTTAGAATGGCTCCGCATTTATTGAATGAACATCTATGGGCCTAAAACCATAGTAAAATGATGTGGAATAAAGGAAGTCTGTATATCGCTTGCTCCGTGTTTTCACTCCTCGAGACACCATTTCTGAATCAATGGCAACATGCACCTCAAACCATCATGACTATCGAGTAAGGCGTGAAATTGCATATCGAAATTAGATGGCCACTGTATTAACCAGACTTTCCCAATTGTAACTTTGAAAGATCTATTCGCACCTCAGCTGTCTACAAGTGCTAGCCTGATGCGACCCACGTTTTAAACCAATATCAGATTTGATTCAAATTACGTGTTGGTTAAAATATGTGTAGGTTTGTGCAGTGATTTTCGTGCCTGTTTTTTTTCTGGATGTTTTGAGCTTCATGGTGACAGAAAGTGATCAATGATCGACCTCTCTGAATCTTTTAGTCGAATGTGTGCGGCGTGCGCTGATTCAGGAAAGACGGGGCCAAGGGCGCAAAAGCCGAGGGGTCAGGGGGGACACGTCCCCCCCCCAATATTCTTCCGAGGGAATTCGTCCCCCCAATAATTTTGTCGAATTTCAAATTTTTACCGGGAGCGCCTGAAAAATTGCTCTTAAAAAAAAATTGAGCATTCTGGGCACCATTTGAGGTTCCATTTTTTCAAAATTTCTTCCCCGAGGGGGACACCCCCTCCCCCGGCGTTGCGCTGCGCGCAACGCATCGTCGGGCGCTAACAACAAGTCACCCTTGCTGTTCGATGGTCCCTCGTCCCCCCCAAAGTCCATGTGGCTTTTGCGCGCTTGGACGGAGCGATGATGAATTGTGCGATAATTCGTTGTTCCAAACTGTTACCATTCAGTCACATTTGGTTTTCATGAAATGTAGTGCGTTGGCAAGAGCGCTTGAAAGAAAACGCAGTTCAAAAGCAGCTTCGAGCACTAGTGAAAAAATCTTTCTCGGCGAATTGCAAATAGCCAACCACTTTAGCCGGCCAAATTGAGAATCCGAAAAAACACATCACACGGAATTGGAGGACGCTAGTCAACTATTGTGTCTCAACTTTCCATCACATTCGAGCGTTCACGGTCTAAATGTGAATTACTGACATGAGAAAATAGGTTAACAATCCAGAAACTCGGTTAAGTAATCCAAAAAAACGAACCTGAAGACAGAAAAACGATGTCTTTTTGAAGGTTAATTTTTATTGTAACAAAAATGAGAGCATCATTGTCTACAGATGTAGAAAATTCTTCACATAAATTAGGTCAAAAGCGCTCTCTTCAAAATGATTAAAAAAAAAATTCTTACGGAAACAGGAGAATTTCGGCCATCTCGTGAGTCGGACCAGTTTGAATTGAACACCATACACTCCTCATCAAAAGTCTGCGAACATAGTTCATCATTAACTCAGGCGCCATTTAGATACAATGGCAGCATGCGCCGCAAAACATCATAACACTCGTGTGAGGCGCGAATTTGCACCAAGCCCTGTTGAAATTAGATGGCCCCTGTGTTAGCCAGTACTTTAAAAATCGCCAATGTTCGAGGACTTTTGATAAGCTCCGATATTAAAATCAGGCATGCAGCATGCATGGCACTGGAACAAAGGTTGTTCTAGGTTCCATGCAGCATGATTAAAATTTTCTGTACATGGATTTCATGTCATCCAGAAGAAAATTTTAAACGACATGCAACTTACGACACACCAAAGACAAATAATTATTATGCTATATGATTCTCAACGGACCGATTTGTCGAGAGGATTCGTTATCCTCCGGGGAAAAGTTGTCGGGATTACATTAAATTTTCAAAGTACACAATAGGCCATATCGCATACTCTGGCGCATTTTGAAAATCGAGATTTTGAAGCAATTCCCGCAACTGTTCTCCAGACCGGAGTCCTTCCCCGTTTGTGGATGATTCGTCAACCGTGCTCAATGAACGCTGGGCCATGTGTTCCATGTCGTTTTCTGCACAGGAGCAATATGATGTATTCTGCGCCCAACAAAAATAAACAGTATGCAATCCACGTCATGGCGCATAGATTTGTGTTGCATTTATCGTTTTCTGCACAGGGGCAATTTTCTCCGCCCAACGAAAGTAAACAGCATGCAATGTCGCAGTAGCAATTTCACAAAAATGGTTGGCCGAAATAGGCGTCTTTGAGCTCTGACTGAAAATTTTCGAAAGAGGCTCCGACAAATTTCTTCGAACATGGAAGAAGCTCCAAAGTTCAAACAAAAGGAGGAGCCAACGAATTTCAACAGGGCGTGATGCCGTTTCACGCGTTGCACGAATATCGTGTTTTTGCGGCGTGTTTCCACTGATTCTAAATGGCACCTGAATGAGTATATACAATGAAATCATACGTTTGAACAATTCTACTGGCGAGCGTCTGGAATTCGTTAAGATTTGGGGAGAAACTGCATCCAGCGCTAATATCCTGTCTGCAGGTATAGCAAGTGGCTCCCTGTTCCGCAATGTTTTGCTTTTGTTTTTACTGCGACTTGCCATGAGAGAATGAGAATTAAATAGCAAGAATATAAGAAGAATTGGCTATTGAGTTGATCCTCAAGGTGAGTTGCAATAGGGAACTCGCCTCCTCCGTATGACCTGTATCACTGAGAAATTCCAATTCAATTCAAATATCATTATCATTTATAAATTCGGGAAAATAATGATTTGCCAGGTCTGAAAGAGCAAAAAAGCAAAGCTCAAAATGCAAACGTGATGCGTTGACACAGTTAAAAAAAAGGAATGTCGGATCTAATACAATGAATAGCACACGACTATAGAATAGCATATGTCAGCAGGTCAAATTTCGTTAGAAACAGATCAAAGAAACTCGCTGTCGATGTCGCATAAGCGACTGCGCTTTTTCCATGCATACGAATAGCCGTGGTCGAGTCGATTTCAGATATACGTAATAGGATTCAGCTTCAAAGCGTTGTTGAACTTCCTGTGAAGCGCATCGCTGTGAGCCCGATCTGTTCAGTTGGAAAACAAAAAGGGAAAAAAGAAAACATTTTCAAAATTCCACTGGAAATAGCTGCAGTATCAGCTTCAGTAAGGCAAATGTCGCTTTCTCACGATCATGGGAAAAGCATTACAAACAAAAGCGGCCGATGAAAAATTTCAAGTCCAAGAAGATCGATTTTCACACGTCCAGAAGTATGAAATTTTGCTGGCCTCACATTTCAAATCCCGATTTGAAGCTTTGCGGTGGTGCCCCGATATGGGAGATGGTGGTCGGATCACGATTTTCACCGGCCATTTCAATGGAATCGCACGTTTTTGCATCCTTATTTATTATGCATTGTCATTTTTTCTGTCGTTTTTGAATAACGTTTTTTCTCATCTTCATGAAATCGCGCATGTCAATTGGGGCCCACCTCTTTTGATAGCACTTTGCTGTGCAACCATACTCCCATTTTGGAGCAAGCCACTTTCAGCAGCCTTTACGTGTAACAGGAGGAAGTTGAAAAGTTTGCTGGGAATTTTCCCCCGGAAAGGCTACAAAAAGCCAGCTTTTAGAACACTGATTGTCGATTCAAAAAGTGCCAACCTCTGAACAGCTGATAGTCAATCGATTCATCGTTATCAATCCGTCCGTGGGCGTTCGACTGCGTGTTTGTTAGAACTTTGTCCGTTTTATCCCCTGTCGCCAAGGAAATTGGAAGAGCGACTCCTCCGATGCTTGCCAGCTGACAGCTCCGTCTTCCAGTCGGCGTTCGACACTTCGCCACACTTGACTGTTTGAGAGGGGAAGGTTCTGTCATCTTTGACCCGTCTTTGTACGTAATTGAAGGTCTTGGTAAAAATGGCGGTTGGCTAGAGCTCAGTGACAACGGCCCTGAATGAGACAACACAAAAGTAATTTTAAACGATCCAAACAAAACAAAAATGTTTCATGATACGGGACAGGTGACTGGGGCAGAACGAACTAAGGCAGAATTGGACCGAGGCAGAATTTTTACATTTTTGGAGACTGATTTTTTTTTTTTTTGATTTTTTTTAATTTCTCCGGGTAAGGTTGGGTCAGGTTAGGTAAGAGGACAGGTGTAAGTTACCACCTCCATGCAAAAACTCCTTCCAAAACTCCCTCCTTTGTACAATTCTGCCTCAGTCCACTTCTGCCTCAGTCCACTGCCTCAGTCCGCTCTATCCCAGTCCCCCGATCCCATGATACATTTTTAAAGATTTCTAAAATAGATAATCTCGTGCCTTGGACGAGAATATACGAAATCAATCTCCGACAGTCATGATCAAGATGGATATTCGCACCCATGTATTTTAAAATCCAGAAAATATTTGCAATTCCGAACACCTGATGCGGACCATTTAACACGGATTTCGGGGTTCCATTCATTTGTCTTGCATCTGCTGTCCATTCCGGGAAGAACCTTCCACATCAGACAAGAACAAGAGCAGCAAATCAAAAACTTTGGGAAAAGAACAAATCACGTCAAGGAAACGTCACCATCAAACACAACAGTTTTGTCAAATTTCAAAGTTGCAACCGTGTGCCTGAAAATCTTTTATCAAGTCGTGGAAATGTGGATCAATGTTAGATCAATGTTGACCAATATCGAAAGTGATTTGATATGTGGACGTCGGCATTGAGGGTGAGCCGAAATTTCTTCGCGTGATATTTTAACTCTTGGGGTCAACGATTATCCAGGAGGTTGACACGCACGCGGGAATGTTTCCGAGTTGAAATGTTTGCAGCAAATTACCAACAATGTTGTCAGATGATGTCCTCTTCTTTGACGACCATTTCTATGACCCAAACACCTGGCGAATCATAGCATTCAACACGGATGCATTTTCAAAGTTGATGTGTCACCATGTCAAGTATCGATCTGAACGGGATTGGTGACTGGGTCAGAACGGACTGCGGGAAAAGTGGACTGAGGCAGAATTTTTGCATTTTTGAAGGCTGGTTTTTTAATTTCTGCGGGTTTGTTAGGTCAAGGTAGGTTAAGTTAAGGACAGGTGTAAGCTACCACCTCCATGAAAAAACGCCCTCCAAAACTCCCTCCTTTGTCCAATTCTACCTCAGTCCGCTTCGGCCTCAGTCCGTTCTATCCCAGTCCCCCGATCCATCTGAACACATATCGCCTCGAAAAGCAATCGTTGAAGCATTCTTACACGATTATTCGTGTTCAGACCGATACTTTACGGTTGGCGCATGAACGCCAAGGGGTGTCAGCCGTCAGGGTTGTAAAAACGTTGCAGAAGAAGATAGTATCGCTGACAACAAAGCATATGACAAAGCTCAACAACGAAAATTGATCTTGACAAGACAGGTAACTTTGCAAGGGATCGCAAAAAGATTTGGAAACGAGGCGAACTGTGAAATTGACATATTTGCCCGCAGTTTGGGCCACTATAAAGAATATTTACTGGCCTGTCGAGTCTCGACAGGCCAGTAGGTTGGCTTGATGTAATTTCTGTTTAAATTACCTCAAAAATGGACTGCGATATCCCAACAGGCGGGACTTGGCTAAAGTCTAGCCTGCGACTAACCGTAAGTTTCAAAGTCGTCCACCAGAAATGGACTGGGACAAGCAGACAGATTTCGATGCGATGGCAGGCTGACTATCGAAATTCTGCTGTTAACATCCCATTGGCTGCTGCCACCACTTCCATTCCCCCCTCCCCCTCCTCCATCGCACACTCGGCCAACGGCGCCGTTGGAATCTGCCAGGTGGAAAAAAACAAAAACAAAATGATAACTGGGGGTACATTAAGATTTAGGAAATTTAAAGACCATTGCAGGATGAATAAATTGTTCTTCCAGGAGATGGATGGGTTCATGAGACTGCCATTCAGGAGCAGGTTGTCCACATTCCAGGAATCACATCCGGGGGATTATGCCATTCAGCGGCAAATGCCGTTCATCACTGAAAACCACACGTCCAATTCAAATTATTACCTACATTTTTATTTGGATCGGACGTGTTGATCAAATCAACTTTGTTGACTGCTCTTTAACTTGGAAGATGTTCATGAAAATGCTCCGAACTCAACTCTCTGAAGTACCCGTTTTATGTTTCCAAAATTTTCAGCCAAAATTCAAAATGCCTCGATAGGGGTGTGGCAGAATATTGTTCCTGAAAAAGGAGGAATCATGGTTTTTTGGAAAAGTGTCGTCCGAAAAAAATTGACTGTCAGGTTTTAATGACATTATGCTTGAAAAGTTGAAAACTAGTGAATGCAACCCTGCGTTTTTAGTCGCTGCTTTAACCGGTGAAAATAGGGGTTTTACGGGACCTTCCCTCCTGTCCTTGTGTTCACAAGTCCAGCTAGAGAAAATCATTGCAGAACTCTTGGGAGAACTCACGTCTTCCATTTTCAAACTCCTGATCGTGCCGTTTCATAGCAATCCTCTCCATGATTTGTTTATGGTCACTGCTCCTGGTCGCCGGAGCCAGGCGATGGAAGTTCCGATTTCCACTAGGTCCACTGTTGTGTCCGTCCCCATGCCAGACGTCCCTTGGGTGGTGGTGGTGATGGTGGTCCTCCGTAGACATCAAACGACCAGGACTGCAGCGACTTGGGGACTCGCGTCTGCCGTTGCCCGTCTCTCTGTAGCCTCGTGATGAAAGTTTGCTCGGGGTCACGGATCGTGGTTTGTAGTGTTGCCTCACATGACCTGTGTTCTCTTGTCTACTCTCGCAGCAACGAAGCAGACCTCGGTTTAGGCGTTGGTAGTTGTCGCAATCGCCAACGGATCTAGAATATGCAGAATTTTGAAAACATGAATGCCGTTGCACACAAACGGATTTTTTGGCTTTGAAAACAATTTGAAAAATTGAGCTTATCATTTTTGCCCTGTTGCTGCAGGCGATACCTTTTGTTTCCACCAAGGATTTCCTCTTTGTAAGGATTTATATACATACAAGGCTTGTATGCACTGGATTTGTGTTATATGATATGTTGGATTGTATGATGTGCACTGGAAAAATGATTGCTGTAGGCACTCGGATGTGTCCACTATATGTAAGGATTTCCTACAGTGGGCCAACAGGGTAAGCTTATTTGAAAAAACAAATGACAATTTTCGTTTTTTACAAGAGTATGAGCTTTCCTTGTAATTTCTCGGCGTCAACTAGGAAACCTCGCGGCAATACTTAATCCATACGAATGGTTATACGACACCGAATAACACAAGCCCTGTATACTTTTATTATCACGGCACTTTCTGTGAGGCAGACAAG
>JASGXE010006236.1:0-48186 GCA_030068105.1 Sinentomon sp. SZTP_YWyxl
AATCCCTACTCGAAATGCAGGGACCATGACAAAATACCAGGCAAAGTTCAGAGACAAAAACAGAGGGCATGCCGACAAAAGAAACAATGATAATGTCGTCAATACATAAATTAAATGTGTGTTTATTTCGAAATCTTTTTTTTTTCAATCCTTTGACGGCACCGTCAGACCGCATCTGATCACATTTTCAATCAGATTTCTGGGAAATCGTTGGCCGAAGTGTAAAGAAGGAAAGCCGGCAATTCGCACCTTGATTGACAGGTCGGCTTCGCTTTGACATGCCGACAAAGGAGACCGCCGTTTATAATTTTTTTCGGATTTTGGTTGTACAACTTCGATTCTTGGAATGGAGACTTTGTACAGGTCTTGGCAATAAACGTGTCATCGGAAGTAAAGATGCCTTCAAAGGAGTTGTTCCAAACACTTCAAAAATTGAATATGAGGCTGCAGTAGTATAGAAACTTGCAAATTGGTGATGCCAAAAGTGTTCCAAAAGGTGTCAGATTTTGGCCTCCGTAGCACAGTTTTTTGCCAAAATCTGAACGGGCGCAATGTTTTACAGCACATTAGTTCTAAATAATTTTTCTGTTCTTTCGTTGAATGATAACCAGGAATCCTGGAGGAAAATGACATCTTCCGCAATGCACAGGCCGGTGTGCTGATATCAACTCAGAGTCATCCTGTGCTGAGAAGAAATCGCATTTTCGATGGTCTTGCAGCTGGTGTTGAAATCACCAACAATGCGACTGCAACGTTGGAAAACAATCAGATCTTCAACAATCGTTTTGGTGGCCTTTCACTTGCGTCCGGTGTTCAGCCAACCATAAGAGGTAAGTTTCAAGGAAAAAAATTCTTCCCTTTTATTGCTCCTTGCGTTTCCTCCTTCCTTGCCTCTCGCTCACTCTCAGTGAAACCTCTCTCACTTGGTCGCCAATTGATTTTTGGATATTTCTGTACCTCCTGTCTTGCCATACTCATTGTGAACAAAACACAAAAAAAAAAAATGAGCAAAAAATATCCACACAGTGGTCATCACCCAAGGCTGTACCAAATCTTTCTTGTGAAATGTCCTCACCTTCAAAAATCTGCTTCCTTTTCAGAAGGATTCTTGATTGTTTTTTTTTTTTTCATTTTTTTTACGTTTTTTTTTTTGTTTCGTACCTATTTTTCTGCTTGATGAATGCTGGCCCTCATTGTACTTCCCTTTCAGAATGGAAATTTCATCGGGACTTATTTTGTCTTTTTCCTCTCTCCCTCCCTCCCTCACTCCCTCCCTCCATCCAGGCAATAAGATATTCTCCAATCAGGATGCAGTCGGCAAAGCAGTGTCGAACGGCCAATGTCTTTACAAGATATCAAGCTACACTTCGTTTCCAATGCATGACTTCTACAGGTGTCGTACTTGTAACACGACCGACCGTAATGCCATCTGCATCAATTGCATCAAGACTTGTCACTCTGGTCATGAGGTTGAGTTCATCCGCCACGACAGGTTGGTTTCTCCAACTTACTCTTGTTCTTGTTCTCATCATTCGTTTACTCGGTGAAGAGTTTCGGCCGCATTCCGCATTGGGCCACTCAAACTCAGCTCCAACTCAATGCAGTGAAATCTCGATTATCCGGAACCCCAAATTCCATTCTACAGCACTGCACGAATGCTTGAACACATATTTCTATGATTCTTTTGTCGCATCTATGTAAAACGTATGGTTTTTCTAATGTATTTTAATGCATATGGGATCACTTGTGCAAGAAAACATGCCTGCATTTGTGGCCTCATGTATAGTGGCGGCGGAAAAAGATTACTCATACATGTGTTTTTTCCATTTAACTGTTGCCTCCGAAACTTTTTTTTTCTTTCTTTTTACTCTTATGTATGTGGTAGAAATTATAGTGCCGAATTGGAACAAAGCTTTCTAGAGGTGTCAGATTTTGACATTAGTGATGAAAGAGGATCTTTTATTTCTACAGCATGGAGTTTTTGCTAAAATCTCAAGAATGGAAATTTTTCACATGTGGGTAATCTTTTTCCGCCGCCAGTATACTTCCGAGTTAATTAGATCACAAACAGACAGAAAATAGACAGATTTTGGTAAAAACAAGTAAAAAGAAGTGTTGATAATGGAGTGTGTTCTCAGCTTGAACCAGTCCATTTCCACTGACGACCTGCCGTTAACAATTCATTCTTATCAATCAGTAAATCATTAAGTCATAAATCAATAGGTACGCACGTTTGTTCATTGCGAGAATATTTTTTGTTTTTGTGATCTTTTTCGCAGGTTCTTTTGTGACTGTGGTGCTGGCACATTGGCCAATCAATGCCAACTACAGGGTGAGCCAACCCTTGACACCGATACCCTCTACGATTCAGCGGCACCCATGGAATCACACACTTTGATGGTGAACTAGGGGACCGCATCGATCATCCGTCTCTGTTCGTCCCAATCCCACGGCACTCATTCGCAGATTGATGGATCGTTAATTATTTTTGTTGTAGTGGGTATTTGGGGGGAGATCTTACCTGCTGCCTGGCGGATGCCTGCAGCCCAACATCTCACTTTTGAGGTTGATGACATGAAATGGCATGTTATCCGCAAAATGTGCAAGAATGTCGACATGTAACAATGCGGTAAATGTGTACGAAATGCTGTGAATTATGTGTTATAATTAGAGCACGTTGAAAATGGTGATAATTTTTGGAAAATTTCGCTCAAAAGACTAAAAATTTCGTTATTTGGCGGTGGAAATAAAAAGTCTAGAACCTGTCAAAAACTCATTTTCAGTCATTTTTTACAATGTGATTGCTTTGAATTTTGCAGGAACAATACATTGGAAAAATGATGTAAGTAAACTGAAGAAGAGACTGAGAAAAGAGCAAAAGACAGCTTTATTTTTCAAATGTTTTTGTGCACTAGGTTTGCCACTTAATTAAAAAAGGAAAAACACGACGTTTTCGCATGTATATCGTGAAAAAAGGAGATATTTCGTGGAAATCAATGAATTTCGTGGATATTTTCATATTTCGTGGAAAATCGCCCATTCACAATTGCTGGAATTGCCTTTCAATTGACTGAAATAATAAAGAAATCACAAAATATGGTTGAAATGGCTGATTTCGTTTTGGCGGTGACAATTCCTTTTCACCATTTTCAGAGTGCTCTAGTTATAATATTACCTGCTTTTGATGCCGTTTGGCATGTGTTGGCGTGTCTCGTCATGTTGTGTGCTGTTGCTTGCATTTTCCACCTGTCCTGTTCTCACATTGCCTGTTGTGATGTATTGGTGTGGCTTGGTTTAAAGTGAAAACGTTTGCTCATCCAGGCGCGGACTCTTCCGATTTTCTGCAAAGAAGCTGTTAACCATTCACAAATTGAGAAAAAATGTTACGTTTTGCACAATCAAAGGTGTGGCTTCATGAACAGCAAGTGCTCATGTTCCCCAACTTGTTAGGCGTAGGCTGGTGCCGGGGGCTGATTTTTGCCAAGTCGGAAGTAGAGAAAGAGTGGGGGCAAGGTTGTGACTGGGGTTCTTGTGAGTATTCCGAAAAAGGAAACTTTTGTTTTGAGGATGGTAGGGCTGCTAGCTGTTGTGTGTCGGGGGGTTGAAATCAGTTGAATCTAGAGCAAAATCATCAGCTGATACGTGGCAGAGTTAGGGGAAGGAGGACTGTACAAATTGTCGAATTTTGGGTGGCCGGATGGGGGTTGTAAGTTGGCGGTTATGTTGTTGCCATGTGTGCATGGTTCCCAGATCATAATTCGTGGCCTATTGCGCTATTCGGCCCTAGATGTGTTTGCTTGTTGAATGGTTCCTAGAATAAATCCGTGTTTGCTTGTTGAATGGTTCCATGAAACAAATCCACAAACACATTCAACACGCCAGTCTTCACACTCAATGTGCTCATCTCGTTTCTCTGGCCGACTCTGACCCACTCTTTTCACCTGCATTCGAGAACTGAACTCTTAAAAGTTCACCCATCAAACAGAGTGCAACCATCGGAGATCATTTTATCTGGATGCCACCATTACACTTACTCTTCCTTAAATCTTGAAAATCCCGGAGGTCAATTTGCCACATTCCAGCAACATTACTTCACCCACCATGCCACCTTGAGGTTCCGCAAATGGATAACCAGGCAACGTACAGCTGCAACACATGACCTTCCAGCGGAACTACTGAACTTCAAACAGATGCTGCACCAATGGTTTCTTTTTGCCACCCAAAAAGGTCACTAGAAAGATGCCTGATTTGGCCCTCTAGCAGACTGGGAAATTTTCTCGTCAATTCCACTTGTCCCCAGACCACCAACCTATTTGCCGGCCACTATCCCTTTGCAAACTATCTTCCACCCAAAGCCACTTGTAGAGCACACTGAAAATGTGGTGATAGATAAGGAATTGGCACCGCCAAAATGAAAACACAAATTTCAACCATCTTTTGAGATTTCTTTACCATTCATTTTTGCGATTTCTTGTGAGATTCATCAATTATTGCAAGGCAATTCCAGCAATTCTGAATGCGTAATTTTCCACGAAATATGAAATTGCCACGAAAACATTGTTTTCCACGAAATACCTCACTTTTCTTGTGATTACATGCAAAAAATATGCACGTTTCCTTAATTTTTTTTTTTTTTTTTTTTGAAGTGCAGTGCAGTGCACAAAAAGTAGTAGAAATACAAAGCAGTCATTACACAAAAAAATTAAAAAAAAACATCTTTCACATTTTGTTTGCAGTTTCAGTTTATTCACATCATTTATCTCATTTGCATCATTCATTCAAAACTTAAGAAATCCTGTTGTAAAAATTATGAAAAAAAACTTGTGACAGGTTCTAGTTTTTTTCCACGGCAAAAAGACTATTTTTTTTTACTTTTGGGCAAAATGTTCTTAAAATTATCATTTCCAGGGTGCTGTAGCCACTGTGTGCCACAATGGCATACAAATTGGCCACAGAGTGCAAGCTCTTCGGCTCGAGGAGCCCCAAGAACATCATCTCTAATAATTATTCCCTTGGAACAGGTGGCTGTTCCAATTGTGCCTACTACAGTTTGCCCCTCCTCCTCCCTTCAACATTGCATATCTAGTCATCCTCACGAGCTGTCTCTGGAGCCATGCAACATGATAATGCACAAATTTTAAACCAGTCAATCATATCGATGCCAAGGGATGAAATAGCCTAAGTGATTCGGCGTGGCCAATTTAAAAGGAGCTAAGTGAAAATGCAATGAAATTTTTTCATTGTTGAGCAACAATGCTTTTTGAATGGGAAATCACAGGAATAGAAATTAAGTGATGTTTTAGACTTAGCTCGTTTTAATTTGTGCATGTCGAATCACATAGGCTGTTTCATCCCTGTGGTATCGGTATATTCTCGCAACTCAACTGCAGTGATTCAAATGCAGCTGCAGCGAAACCCAAAACATGGTGAAAAAACTCCTCAACTCCTGCAAGTGCAACATGAAACCTAAGGAATGTCTGTATCTGTCTGACATTGCAGCAGGATTTTTGTCACTTAGTTTTTCATGGAGCTGGTTTGTACTCTACTCTGGACTGCATGGAAAGCAAAGTGAAATTTTCAAAAATAAATAATGTCTCTTTTTGTGAAGAAACTTGGGCATGTGTGTGGCCACATGATTGGTGCTTCCTTGGAACATTCAGTGGATAAACAAACAGGGCATGATTGATTCAGCCCCTCCCCCCATTGAGCCAGATCCATCGCTTGCCGGGCATCAGACACATATACAGGGTGTCTCAATGAAATGGAAAGTGAATAAAATGGAAAGTGAACGCAAAAAACGTTTTTTTGCAAATGTTAAATTTTTGATTGCTTTATGAAGCGTTCGAAGTTTTGACCTGGAATTGTGAAGATGAGTTCCCTTCATCACCGCAGAAGGCCCGAAGTTCGAATGCTGGATGAAGAAATCTGAAATTCATCTTTTGCAAAAAAAACAGTCTGCATATTCGCTTTCCTTTTTATTGGGACACCCTGTACTTCCTCCCCCTCCAGGGTTACCATTTTTCGGCAAATCCCCATTTCTCTTGAACCCTCTCCTTCTCCGGATTTGGGCAGATGGTATAACCCTGGACTCCAATAGTGAATTCAGCACCGATCCCACAAACACAGCAAGCAGTTGCCTAACCCTTCTTGCAACCAGCTGCCTAACCGTTCCTTTGTTCCAAAACCAAAGGAACACGGAACCCGGCTGTCCACTCTTCTCTCCATCAATGAAAATCATCCCGCAAAATACCTTTTTGGAGCATTCTTTGACCATAACAGGTCTCCATGCAGCTGTGATGTGCGTGATCCTTTGTTTTTGTGCTTGATAAAAGCCCACATCTCTTGGCAGCGTTGAAAAGTCGTTTTTTGTCTCTCAATTTACGAACGATTAACAGCTTCTCTGTCAACTTCTCAACAGCGGAACTGCATATGTTTACCATTTGGCGTGTGCCTGGCCTGCGTGTGCATTGATTGATTGATTGATCTGCGATGGTTTGTCATTGCAGTTGTCTTTTCTTCTTGTCTTTATTGGAACAAATAGAACACACCTATTTCACTTTCCTGCACTCAGCACATCTGATATTTTAAAGATTAACTTTGGCATTGTCCACCCATGTCTCTATGCTTTGACGAGGATATTTATTAAAAACAGCTGATGTTTCGAAAATATGTGCTGCTAAAATTCCCCAGTATCCATTTTTGAAAATTGCTTCCATCTAAAACGGTCAGAAGTGGTTTAAAAATTAAAATCATTGATGAAATTTGTCTTCACATGAAGCATTTAAAGACCGATTAGATAGAAATATATTTTGAAAATTGACGGACAAATAATAAATGTTGAGTTGTGCAGTCTTTTTGAAGCATCTTATCATCTCATACATTGGGCCGATTTTTTAAACGAAGCCCATCTTTTAGGCCGCGGATTCTTTTCTTTTTGTGTACAAAATTGCATAAAAAAAGAAAATAATCCGCGGCCGAAAAGATGGGGTATCTATTATTCTGTTGCTATTGTACAGAACGTTGCAAAAAACCTGTTACATACATATACAGGGGGAATGGGATATGATGATTTCCTTTTGCAAAATACCTACTTGTAACACATATTGGCTTAGATGGGACAACAAACCAAACAAGAATCATTATGCTGTCATTATCACGTCGATCACATCATGATTCTTGGTTGGTTTGTTGTCCCATCTAAGCCAATATGTGTAACAAGTATTTTGCAAAAGGAAATCACCTTCTTCCATTACGTCTCCCATTGTGTAACAAGTATTTTGCAAATGGAAATCATCATCTCCCATTCCCCCTGTATATGTAACAGTTTTTTTGCAACGTTCTCTACATATTCATTTGCCAACTTGCATCACATTGGCTGCACATTTCAACAGCTGATACTGATGCCAAGTGGATTGAATCACACTGATTGTAACCACGTCAAGGTGTTGTAAGTGAAGAGTGAAAGCCTATGTGGGCATCCAATGTATATTTCCCAGCTCTTGCACTTCGAAAGGGGCTGAAATCGTAATCCGTTGTGAAATTCAGCAAAAAACGGGCATTGCAATCGACTTTGGCATCCATTTTCTTGGCCTTCCCACTTCAACCACCCATTCTTAACCCGATGGCTGGAACTCTGGCCGTGGGGTGATCCAGTGCGGATTAGCGCTAATCCGGGGTTGCGAATTAAATTTTCGCCATTTACTTCAATGGAAAAAAATTACTCTGCAACCTCGGATTAGCGCTAATCCTGCACTGGATCACCCCACGGTGGGAGTAGTGATTTAAGTTTTGTTTTGCATGGAAGTTTGACACCAAATCCACAATTCCATTTTAAACTAAAAGACAGGCGATGGCTGTTTTTCCTTTGGAGGTCGTTCCGGGTCATTGTGGGGAAAAAATGACCAAAATATACCATTTTACTGATAAAATTTGAACTTAAATTTGAATAAATTTGAAATAGAAATTGAAATTGAAATTTGAAATAGAAACTGTTGGAAGGATGGAAATCATTCAAAAAAACCCTCCAGCCAAAGGGTTGAATGGGTTTCTTTCCCTTGTTGGATCTCTGCTTGCACATAAGTTACCCTTCCAGTTGCTGTTGATGTGAGAATTGGAATAATTGCAATTGCTCACTCCCAACAGTTTATTTCAAATTTCTTTATCAACATTGTTAATTCATCTTGTAAGAAAGAGCACAATTTTCTGTTGAGAAAGCTTATGTTGATTCATTTCATTGTTCACTTTGATTTTGTCAACAGTGGGTGACAATTTACTCTGAACGCATCACATGTCGATCAACAGTGCAGTACTGCAGTTCCTGCCTGGCATACAGGATGTTCGACATAATTTTGTCCATTCATTCCTCCCATGATGTTGAGCAAAACGCATGGAGTTATGAAATGTTCTTCCACCCCCATTTTCCAGATGTGGGCCTCCAAAGTGTCCAAAATGCACTTCTTTTGGGGGTGTGTCTGGAGCTGACTGCTGTTCAGGTATTGCTCCCACTTTTTGCAAGTCGATTCTCCTCAACAAATTCAACATTTAAAATATTCAACAGCCAAATCTGTTCGAGTGCTCAAATTTCCTGACATGGGCCCACAAAATACTTCATTGTGGTGGCTGGAGGCAAATTCCATTTGCACAAGTTTTCGGCTTTGATTACAGTTTTTTTTGGTTTTCAATTATCTGAAATAATGTGTTTGCTTTGAATGAGCATGGATTGTAACATTTGACCATTTCTCCATCACATGCTAAGAACAAACTGGCATTTCCCTGAATGTAAACTTTTTGACAACGGAGGTACCTCCTTTGTCATCATGCCATCCGCCTGCTCCACACCATCAAATTTCCCTAAATGCTATGCCTGGTGGAAGAATGGCTGGAAAGGGAGAGTTGATTTAACTTGAGATGTTGCTCTTTCCGCCAGATGGGTTCTGCGGTTTCCTCTTCTGCCAGATGGGTTCTAGGGTTTCATCTTCCGCTTCTGCCAGATGGGTTCTACGGTTTCCGCTTCCGCCAGATGGGTTCTACGGTTTCCTCGTCCGCTTCCGCCGGATGAGTTATACGGTTTCCGCTTCTGCCAGATGGGTTCTACGGTTTCTGCTTCCGCCAGATGGGTTCTATGGTTTCTGCTTTAGCCAGATGGGTTATACGGTTTCCGCTTCCTCCAGATGGGTTCTGCGGTTTCTGCTTCCACCAGATGGGTTATTCGGTTTCCTCTTCTCTCACAGCACTTGCAGTTGCACCTTTCTTGCTCGATTCTTGAGCACAGCACAGTAATTTTTTGCTAAGAAGGAGCTTTATCGTATTTTTATTCCAAATAATCAAATAACAATTGAACATAATGAGTTAAAATCGTCATTTAGGTAAGCATAAGATGGATTCATTTCAATTTTCAAAAGTAAAACACAATTAAAAATGCACAAACACAAAGATTATTTAAACATTTCTTCTGATTTTGTGTACGAATATAAGAGAGCGAACTCAGGGGTCTCCAACAGCAAAATAATGCTGGGCTGGTTCAAATAGAGTGTGCCCCCATGTATGATGAACATTGCAAGAAGAATCTGTGTGATGAAAAGAAAGAATCATTATGACAAAAAATAGCTGCAAATGTAGCAATCAAAATGTTTGTGCCAATGGTTTGACGAAAGCAGATGCAATCTACGCAGGGTGTTCCAAAATATTTCGCCACAATTCGTGGAGATGTTCCTGATTGTAAAATAAATCGAAATTAACCAGTAAAATTTTTGTCTCTGGGCCTCCATTTCCATGTAATGCTTCCCAAAGTCCCCAAAAATGAGCCCATTTAGGGTATTCGCAGGGAGGGGACATTTCAATATGGAACCGTCAAATTTTCTGGATATGTTCTATGGAGCAAGTGAAAAAGCTCAAAGCTCATTGACAAAATGCCCTCCAAACATCCACTTCAACGCACTGCCCCCCAAAATTCCAAAAAGCACAAATTGTGGTTGTTTTTTGATAACTGATATTTATGAGAATGAAAACAATGGGTCACAACACAAATGCCATATTTCGCGGACAGCTTCCCAAATGTACACTGAACAGAAAATGCTAAATGAAAAAATGCTCCGCCCCCAATTTCCATGCTGTAGCTGCACAAAAAGCAGCGAAAAGCTTCTCGTTGGCAATGGGTTTCACGAAGTGCTTTGACGTTTTGTGACAATTCGTAATTGGAAGCATGCCCTTGCTTCCAACGGAATTGGCACAACTGATCAGATACATCTGGCAGTTTGAATACCCACTTGCTCTCTTGAGGTTTACTAGTTTATGATTCTGTTTATTACTCTTGTGTTGATCTGCGACCAGTCCATTTATTTGTCTGCTAATTGAAACGTTGCATTGACAGTGAAGCAGAGAACAACGTACGTGTTGTTCTTGTCTTGGTGGTTTCGTTTTTGTTTCTTTTTCAGCAATTTTTTCCTTCTGAAATTATTCGTCGCATACTGTATTCTTGATTTGTACATTGCATTACGAATTATGTGAATTGTGAAATTGTGTATGCTTTATAATCCGTATCCATTTTGCTTCATTTCGTTTTGTTTTTGTTTTTTTTTTGCACAGGCGTCCAAATTTAGCAGATGTGTGTTAATATAATTTTGCTTTTGGTGTTAGAAGTGGGAGGTGGTATGGTGTGGTGGTTGGTTGGTGGGTAGGTGACCTCAGACCACCAACAGGAGGAGGTCTGATGTGGTTGGCTGGGTCATCCTCACGACATGAAATGTGTTTCTTTCTTTGTACATTTGTCTGGTTTATTGCGATAAGTGACTGCTAGCAGAAAGAAGAATGTAGGGGGGGGGCGCTAGTCCATTTCTTGGATGAATGGTATTGGTCATTTCAGAGTACGAAAATGCGGCTTCAAAACAAAATGCCAGCTCAACCTGACCTGATCCAACCGAACCTAACCCAACCTTACCAAACCGAACCTGACCTGACCTGACCTAATCTGACCTTTCATTGCATTAATAACGCAAACTCTGTGATGCTGTAATAACCATTACCATGTCCATCCAAGAACCGGGATACCACGGTAGGGGAGGGAGGAGGAGAGAAGCAGTTCATGGTCTCATTTCTATCTTGCAGCTAATTTTCTAGTGAAAATTCAAGAAATTTGTTTCTCACTTCTTCAGCTTCTTTACGAATTCCGTTCCACTTGGGAGATGAACCTGAGAATGCTTGGTGGAAGCTTTGGAATTATCCAGAAAACAGGCAAATCTAATAACACCTTTTGTCGCCAACTCATGTCGATTCTTCCCTCCCTCACTCTTCTCTTCTTTTTTCTCTGTTTTGTCTTGTCGAAATGGAGAGAGTACAGGGTGCGAAGAATACTAACAAGCAGATAAAAGTGTCGTATTCCTGAAACGCGAATGACTTTGTATAATGTGAATTTGCCCATGGACAGATTGCTGAAGCGAAGCTCTCAAAGCGTTGACAAGGTTTTAGCGAAGGTTTTTTACATCAATTTCTTTTCCATTATTTCAAATGTAGAGTATTGCGAGAAGGTTCGCATCAATGTCGAGAAAGTTTCTGCTACGAGACTTTTGGACCGCACTCCACACGGTGGGAACAGTATTGGAAGACAATCATTTGCAATGAGCACTGCACATGAGAATTATTGTTAAGCTCACTTCTTATTTTTTTTCTTGCTTCTCTTGAACATTGGAAAACTGTCGACAATTGACCTCGTTCAACCCTGCGACAACTCAACTCAACCCAGCATCCACATGTTGCAAAGTGCTTACTGCTTGCCACCTCACTTTCAGTTCTTTTTAGTTATGTTCCTCCTTACTCTGTGTTGTCTGTCTGTATAGTGTCTAATAATACATTGGGCCGATTTTTTAAACGAAGCCCATCCTTTAGGCTGTGGATTCTTTTTCTTTTGCACACTATTTAATAAAGAAAGAATCCGCAGCCTAAAAGATGGGCTTCATTTAAAAAATCAGCCCGTCTAAGCACAGCTTTTGTCTTTTTCGGCTAAATCTATTTCAAGAAAGAAAGATTTGCCGGGGAAAAAAATCAAAATTAAAACGAAAAAAAATTAAAATTTGGTTTATCATGCCCATATTTTTTTCCATTGCGTTTGCCATGCCTCGGGCTTCTGGCAGAGTGGTGCCGTGTGAGTGGCTTCCATAAAAGGAGGTGTTTAATCCTCGCTTGGCTAGGGCCTCCCCTCAGTTTGAATGTCAATCAGTCTTCTTAAGTCGATCCTTAGTGAGGCTCGGAGAGAATTTGGCCACATTAAACGAACCTTTAATTGTGGAGAAAATGTCAATTAAAGGTTCGTTTAATGTCAATCAGTCATTTGTCAGTTGCTGATTTTTTGAATGAATGGTGCTTCAATGCAGTGCATTTAAAAAAAAAATTACCCCAAAGGATTTTTCTGTTTTTTTGTGGTTGATCCGGTCTCATGAATTGTTTACCCATTTTGCCCCATTTCTGTAAAAAGCCGAGACCTCTCTGCTCAGGTCGAGAGTCCTCTCAAGTTGAAAACCTTTTCAAACACGACAAAATCTACTGTTTTTGGCACCTGCTTTGCAGTTTTGTCCTGTCACAGCTGCAAGTGGTGTGGACACAATATTATGTTATAGTTGGTTCACAAAGCTGCCTCAGGCCAGAACGGCCAGACTTTTTTACTGCGATGGGGTTCCCTCCCACAGTCTGGGAAAGTCAGGGAATCACATCAAAAGTCAGGAAATTGCTGAAAAATACGCCAAAAGTCAGGGAAAATCGGGGATCATAAATATCCATGGGAGCCTTAAAATGTTTGAGAAACAAAATTTTTAGCCCAAAATGACCACAAATTTCAAAATTTCTTAAGCTTCCGGTGGACTCCATCCCCCAGACACCCTGCGAGAGGCCCCGCCCATTGGAACCATGCTGGGGATCAAACCCCGTGAGACCTGCGGCAGCTTTTTCCATTTGACAGCGACACGATATTTTTGTAAGGTAGAGAAATGGGTCAGCAAAGGTCAGGGAAATGGATCGGCAAAAGTCAGGGAAGTGAAAGGCAAAAGTCAGGGAAGTGAAATTCCAAAAAATTGTGGGAACTCTGTATGACAAAAGCCCGCGTCAGAATGGACAGATTTTTTTGCATGAGACTTTTTCAGATCGTCTGTCAAAATCAGGTTGTCACTTGCCACAATGTGTATGCAAAGGAAAACATAGGAGCATTGACCATTGCCCATTGTTGCAACTGCAAATCTGTTTTTGTCGGGACGATCTAAAAAAATGTGTGATGCGAAAATCTGTCCATTCTGGCGTGGGTTTTTTGTCGCACTAAAAAGTCTGGCCGTTCTGATGCAGCTGAAGTGCAACTCTGAGGGAGGAGGGTTTTCCTTTATTTTTTCTTTTGTTGAGCTTGGGAGCAACATACCATACCCATTCTCCCCATCCCACCTTTTGATGATGTTCAGTAGGGCCAAAGCAAGGCCACAACATTGAGAGGATACGAAATGGGAAAATTCGAAAGCCAAACTCTTATTTTTTTTCACCAAGCATCAACTTTATTTGGAATATGTCGGCCAGCCCCAGGAGGTTAAACCTCCCCTGGAATCATACCTTCCCCAAAGTCTTGATATACTCTGGAAAATTTTCACAAAATGTGGCTTTTGCGATGGCGGTCCCCTGCCATGTCTGCCCGCCACTGCAACAGCACTGATGGCATGGTGGCAAATTGCAGCTTCTTTGAAGGAGAATAACGTCTCTAAAATTGTTTATCACTCTGTACAGACAGAGACAAACAAACAGTGCAAAATTGTTTCATTAATCTTTGCTTAGCTTGTTTCCCATTTATGTATTTATTTCTGAGAGATAGATTTTTGTTGATGTTGTCATTGTTAAATCCCTGAAAATTAATCAATTATTTACAATTGCCTGCATGCATGTGTTTTATGATTGACATTTGTGCGACTTTAGCTTGCGTTTCGTAACATTGGCTAGTTTTGTACTGTTCTTTGGGAATTCGATGTAATGCCATTTACGAGCTTTCAGGTGAATGAAGTTGGTTTACGAATTTGTGAGTGAAAACAGTCGCAAGGTGTAACTGCTATTAAAACTCCAGAGCGGGCGGTTATTGTTACAAGCGCCACCAATCCCCCGTGATCGATTTAAGATGGCGGTGTTGGTATTTATGTAAGCCGACTTGCCCGTAAATTGCCGAACGGTTGTTGTGTCTTGTCTGTAAATGTAATATCATTTTTCACCTTTCGCCGTTGTCATTTACTATCCGTTAATTTTGTAAATGAATGATTTAATAATATTCAATCGTAATAATTATTATACATACTTATGTAAAAATATAATAATAATTATTATCATAGCTGGTTGTTTTTGATTTTCTCCCCCCCCATTCAGTGACAGTTGTCGGAAGTGATGTTTATGCACTGTTGAACTGTTTCACGGAGGGAAGGGTACCGCTTTTTTTTTTCTGAACCACACGTCACAGTTTTTGTTCCCCTGTCTCAACCCCCCCCGATTCCGTCTTTTTGTTCCCTGTTTCAACCCCCCCCCCGATTTTCTGTCTTAACTCGCTTACTCTAGCGAAGTGGAGTTGTTTATTTTTTTAATATTTCATGCTTGTTTTTTTGTTCTTTGAATTTTTGTCATTTTTCGTGTTTTTTTTTTTCTTCCAAAATTTGCACTCAGATCTGCCCTTCCATTGCTTTGCTAAACATTTTTGCAACAAGTTTTGTATCGGCATCTACATAACGTGAAAAAAGGAAACTGAGTGGCGATCTGGTTGGCGACTGGTGATGTCTCCTGATGAATCAAACCATCGGATCATGATCCTGGCATCACTCCACCTTTAAACTTAACACAACCATCTCCCAATATCTTCAAGATCAGTTCTCTCACTAGTGGGGACAGGGTGTCCATTTTTCATACCTCGTCCGGTTTTCTGTTGTGATAGTTTTGTGTGCGAGTGCTGGGGGATCCACGAATTCAAACAAGGGGTTTGTTGGCAAGTTTTTTGACATCCCATTCTTTTCAACGAGGGGCAAGATTTCCGATATTACGAAAAGAAGGATGCATCTACTGAATTATGGTCATTTATTTATGTTTTCGGTGGAAGCGTGAGTTGTGTGAGTGGCAATGGGGAACATGGCCAAATGTGTCAGATGAGTCACAACACACCTTGACATCGCTGATTAACTGTTCAGATGGTGTCAATTCTCCCCGCGTAAATACAATGCAATTTAATTTAATTTGCTAGGACATAGTCCGGCGCAATTCAACAGGCAGGAGGGGGAAGAAGGGCTAGACGTTTATCACCAGTGCTTTCTTGTTATGTGAACAGAGATTATTCTTAAAGGTATGGACAGAAATGTCACTCCCTCCCCAAAAACTGCACCATCCAATAGGTTCCAATCTCTCACTGTCCTCACAATGAAGGAGTACTTCCCAAGGTTACTAAAGACACGTCCTACTCGAAGCTTATAATCATGGTCACCCCTTCCCCAGTACTGGGCAGGAAACAAAAATCCCTTGAGGTCAGACCATCCTCCGACATTATTGAGGGCAAGAAAAAGGACTGACAACCTGGCATCATTCCTACGTCGGCCGGAAAAACCCATCGTAATTCGGAAATCATAGCTGACACACTAACATATGGCGAATTACAGCCAGTTACAAAGCGTGCAGCTCTGCGCTGGACTCTCTAAAGTCAGGGAAGTGAAATTCCAAAAAAATGTGGGAACTCTGTATGACAAAGCCCGCGTCAGAATGGACAGATTTTTGCATGAGACGTTTCCAGATCGTCTGTCAAAATCAGGTGTCCCTTGCCACAATGTGTATGCAAAAGGAAAAATAGGAGCATTGACCATTGCCCATTGTTGCAACTGCAAATCTGTTTTTGTCGGGACGATCTAAAAAAATGTGTGATGCGAAATCTGTCATTCTGGCGTGGGTTTTTTGTCGCACTAAAAAGTCTGACCGTTCTGATGCAGCTGAAGTGCAACTCTGAGGGAGGAGGGTTTTCTTTTATTTTTTTTTTTTTTGTTCAGTTTGGGAGCAACATACCATACCCATTCTCCCCATCCCACCTTTTGATGATGTTCGTAGGGCCAAAGCAAGGCCACAACATTGAGAGGATGCGAAATGGGAAAATTCGAAAGCCAAACTCTTATTTTTTTTCACCAAGCATCAAACTTTATTTGGAATATGTCGGCCAGCCCAGGAGGTTAAACCTCCCCTGGAATCATACCTTCCCCAAAGTCTTGATATACTCTGGAAAATTTTCACAAAATGTGGCTTTTGCGATGGCGGTCCCCTGCCATGTCTGCCCGCCACTGCAACAGCCACTGATGGCATGGTGGCAAATTGCAGCTTCTTTGAAGGAGAATAACGTCTCTAAATTGTTTATCACTCTGTACCAGACAGAGAAACAAACAAACAGTGCAAAATGTTTCATTACTTTGCTTAGCTTGTTTCCCATTAGTATTATTTCTGAGAGATAGATTTTTGTTGATGTTGTCATTGTTAAATCCCTGAAAATTAATCAATTATTTACAATTGCCTGCATGCATGTGTTTTATGATTGACATTTGTGCGACTTTAGCTTACATTTCGTAACATTGGCTAGTTTTGTACTGTGCTTTGGGAATTCGATGTAATGTCATTTACGAGCTTTCAGCGGAGTGGAATTGGTTTGCGAATTTGTTCTCTCTGAGTGAAAACAGTCCAAGGTGTTACTGCTGTTAAAACTCCAGAGCGGGCGGTTGTTGTTACAAGCGCCACCAATCCCCCGTGATCGATTTAAGATGCGGTGTGGTATTGTATTTTGTAAGCCGACTTGCCCGTAAATGGCCGAACGGTGTTTTGGTCTTGTCTGTAAATGTAATATCATTTTTCACCTTTCGCCGTTGTCATTTTACTATCCGTTAATTTTGTAAATGAATGATTTAATAATATTCAATCGTAATAATTATTATACATACTTATGTAAAAATATAATAATAATTATTATCATAGCTGTTGTTTTGATTTTCTCCCCCCTCATTCAGTGACAGTTGTCGGAAGTGATGTTATGTACTGTTTGTTTTTTATGTTTACGGAGGAAGGGTACCATTTTTGGTGTGGTTACAGTTTTTTTCTGAGCCACACAAGTCACCACCCCATTTTTGTTCCCCTGTCTCAACCCCCGATTCCGTCTTTTTGTTCCCCTATTTCAACCCCCCTGATTTTCTGTCTTAACTCTGGCGAAGTGGGTTGTTTGTTTTTTATTTTTTACACTTGTTTTTTTTTTGTTTGAATTTTGTTTTTTTCGTGTTTTTTTTTTTCTTCCGAAATTTGCACTCAGATCTGCCCTTCCATTGCTTTGCTAAACATTTTTGCAACAAGTTTTGCATCGGCATCTACATAACGTAAAGGAAACTGAGTGGCGGATGGCTGGTTGGCGACTGGTGATGTCTCCTGATGAATCAAACCATCGGATCATGATCCTGGCATCACTCCACCTTTGAAACTTAACACAACCATCTCCCATATCTTCAAGATCAGTTCTCTCACTAGTGGGGACAGGGTGTCCATTTTTCATACCTCGTCCGGTTTCTGTTGTGATAGTTTTGTGTGCGAGTGCTGGGGGATCACGAATTCAAACAAGGGGTTTGTTGGCAAGTTTTTTGACATCCCATTCTTTCCAACGAGGTGCTTCCGATATTACGAAAAGAAGGATGCATCTACTGAATTATGGTCATTTATTTATGTTTTCGGTGGAAGCGTGAGTTGTGTGAGTGGCAATGGGGAACATGGCCAAATGTGTCAGATGTGTCACAACACACCTTCACATCGCTGAAGGGAAGTTGTGAAGTGGAAGCGTGAGTTGTGTGAGTGGCAATGGGGAACATGGCCAAATGTGTCAGATGTGTCACAAAACACACTTCACATCGCTGAAGGGAAGTTGTGAAGTGGAAGCGTGAGTTGTGTGAGTGGCAATGGGGAACATGGCCAATGTCAGATGTGTCACAACACACCTTCACATCGCTGAAGGGAAGTGTGAAGTGGAAGCGTGAGTTTGTGTGAGTGGCAAGGGGAACATGG
Organism: Sinentomon sp. SZTP_YWyxl; assembly: GCA_030068105.1. NCBI lineage: Eukaryota > Metazoa > Arthropoda > Protura > Sinentomata > Sinentomidae > Sinentomon > Sinentomon sp. SZTP_YWyxl. Next base: position 18,058 of record JASGXE010006236.1, read on the forward strand.
CCAAATGTGTCAGATGGTCACAACACACCTTCACATCGCTGAAGGGAAGTTGTGAAGTGGAAGCGTGAGTTGTGTGAGTGGCAATGGGGAACATGGCCAAATGTGTCAGATGTGTCACAACACACCTTCACATCGCTGAAGGGAAGTTGTGAAGTGGAAGCGTGAGTTGTGTGAGTGGCAAAGGGGAACATGGCCAAATGTGTCAGATGTGTCACAACACACCTTCACATCGCTGAAGGGAAGTTGTGAAGTGGAAGCGTGAGTTGTGTGAGTGGCAATGGGGAACATGGCCAAATGTGTCAGATGTGTCACAACACACCTTCACATCGCTGAAGGGAAGTTGTGAAGTGGAAGCGTGAGTTGTGTGAGTGGCAATGGGGAACATGGCCAAATGTGTCAGATGTGTCACAACACACCTTCACATCGCTGAAGGGAAGTTGTGAAGTGGAAGCAGTTGTGTGAGTGGCAATGGGGAACATGGCCAAATGTGTCAGATGTGTCACAACACACCTTCACATCGCTGAAGGGAAGTTGTGAAGTGGAAGCGTGAGTTGTGTGAGTGGCAATGGGGAACATGGCCAAATGTGTCAGATGTTCACAACACACCTTCACATCGCTGAAGGGAAGTTGTGAAGTGGAAGCGTGAGTTGTGTGAGTGGCAATGGGGAACATGGCCAAATGTGTCGGATGTGTCACACACACCTTCACATCGCTGAAGGGAAGTTGTGAAGTGGAAGCGTGAGTTGTGTGGAGTGGCAATGGGGAACATGGCCAATGTGTCGGATGTGTCACAACACACCTTCACATCGCTGAAGGGAAGTTGTGAAGTGGAAGCGTGAGTTGTGTGAGTGGCAATGGGGAACATGGCCAAATGTGTCAGATGTGTCACAACACACCTTCACATCGCTGAAGGGAAGTTGTGAAGTGGAAGCGTGAGTTGTGTGAGTGGCAATGGGGAACATGGCCAAATGTGTCAGATGTGTCACAACACACCTTCACATCGCTGAAGGGAAGTTGTGAAGTGGAAGCGTGAGTTGTGTGAGTGGCAATGGGGAACATGGCCAAATGTGTCAGATGTGTCACAACACACCTTCACATCGCTGAAGGGAAGTTGTGAAGTGGAAGCGTGAGTTGTGTGAGTGGCAATGGGGAACATGGCCAAATGTGTCAGATGTGTCACAACACACCTTCACATCGCTGAAGGGAAGTTGTGAAGTGGAAGCGTGAGTTGTGTGAGTGGCAATGGGGAACATGGCCAAATGTGTCAGATGTGTCACAACACACCTTCACATCGCTGAAGGGAAGTTGTGAAGTGGAAGCGTGAGTTGTGTGAGTGGCAATGGGGAACATGGCCAAATGTGTCAGATGTGTCACAACACACCTTCACATCGCTGAAGGGAAGTTGTGAAGTGGAAGCGTGAGTTGTGTGAGTGGCAATGGGGAACATGGCCAAATGTGTCAGATGTGTCACAACACACCTTCACATCGCTGAAGGGAAGTTGTGAAGTGGAAGCGTGAGTTGTGTGAGTGGCAATGGGGAACATGGCCAAATGTGTCAGATGTGTCACAACACACCTTCACATCGCTGAAGGGAGTTGTGAAGTGGAAGCGTGAGTTGTGTGAGTGGCAATGGGGAACATGGCCAAATGTGTCAGATGTGTCACAACACACCTTCACATCGCTGAAGGGAAGTTGTGAAGTGGAAGCGTGAGTTGTGTGAGTGGCAATGGGGAACATGGCCAAATGTGTCAGATGTGTCACAACACACCTTCACATCGCTGAAGGGAAGTTGTGAAGTGGAAGCGTGAGTTGTGTGAGTGGCAATGGGGAACATGGCCAAATGTGTCAGATGTGTCACAACACACCTTCACATCGCTGAAGGGAAGTTGTGAAGTGGAAGGTTTGTGTGAGTGGCAATGGGGAACATGGCCAAATGTGTCAGATGTTCACAACACCCTTCACATCGCTGAAGGGAAGTTGTGAAGTGGAAGCGTGAGTTGTGTGAGTGGCAATGGGGAACATGGCCAAATGTGTCAGATGTGTCACAACACACCTTCACATCGCTGAAGGGAAGTTGTGAAGTGGAAGCGTGAGTTGTGTGAGTGGCAATGGGGAACATGGCCAAATGTGTCAGATGTGTCACAACACACCTTCACATCGCTGAAGGGAAGTTGTGAAGTGGAAGCGTGAGTTGTGTGAGTGGCAATGGGGAACATGGCCAAATGTGTCAGATGTGTCACAACACACCTTCACATCGCTGAAGGGAAGTTGTGAAGTGGAAGCGTGAGTTGTGTGAGTGGCAATGGGGAACATGGCCAAATGTGTCAGATGTGTCACAACACACCTTCACATCGCTGAAGGGAAGTTGTGAAGTGGAAGCGTGAGTTTGTGAGTGGCAATGGGGAACATGGCCAAATGTGTCAGATGTGTCACAACACACCTTCACATCGCTGAAGGGAAGTTGTGAAGTGGAAGCGTGAGTTGTGTGAGTGGCAATGGGGGACATGGCCAAATGTGTCAGATGTGTCACAACACACCTTGACATCGCTGATTAACTGTTCAGATGGTGTCAATTCTCCCCGCGTAAATACAATGCAATTTAATTTAATTTGCTAGGACATAGTCCGGCGCAATTCAACAGGCAGGAGGGGGAAGAAGGGCTAGACGTTTATCACCAGTGCTTTCTTGTTATGTGAACAGAGATTATTCTTAAAGGTATGGACAGAAATGTCACTCCCTCCCCAAAAACTGCACCATCCAATAGGTTCCAATCTCTCACTGTCCTCACAATGAAGGAGTACTTCCCAAGGTTACTAAAGACACGTCCTACTCGAAGCTTATAATCATGGTCACCCCTTCCCCAGTACTGGGCAGGAAACAAAAATCCCTTGAGGTCAGACCATCCTCCGACATTATTGAGGGCAAGAAAAAGGGCTGACAACCTGGCATCATTCCTACGTCGGCCGGAAAAACCCATCGTAATTCGGAAATCATAGCTGACACACTAACATATGGCGAATTACAGCCAGTTACAAAGCGTGCAGCTCTGCGCTGGACTCTCTCTACCCTTTCCATAAGCGTCACCTGGTACGGATCCCAAACAGAAGTTGCATATTGCAAGAGAGATCGCACCAGAGAAATCACTTCGTTTTCACTTTTACGGAGGTTGTTTTACGGATAGTCCTGAATAGTTTCCGTAAAGTCCCTCAATGATGAGGAAAACTGAGGGGGACACGACAAACACCCATGCCAGTGCCATCGTAAACACCTAAATTTTAAGTGAAATAAATCATATTATAAAATAAATCAGAAGTATTCTTTCCAGACAACTTTTCCTGGAAATGGTTTATCTCTGAAACTTGAGTCAACAAAATAAAATCCAACAAAAAGGTGCGGCGAACACGTGACGCTGTCAAAATCATACTCTTCCAATGTTAATTGGCTTCAAGTGGATGGAGTGTGGCATGATATTCCAATGAAAATGTAATTCTTTGCATTTGTTGTACATACGGTGCCTGTTGCGGAGGTGTGAGCATTAAGATTGTCCGATACCAGCCCCAAAACACTTGGCAAAGTCCAAAAAAAATACAAAATGCAGTCCTTAAATCGCCATCGGCTACACCTTATTATGAAGTCCAAGTCATGTGTGAACCTGCCAGCTTCTATTAAAATGGTTCCAGCCAACATGGGCATGCATAAGTATACACTTGGTCATTCGTCAGCACAGACTGGTCAGGAACCAAGCCAAATCATCTCAAAACAAAATAAATCCAGCCGAGAGATGTGGTCAACACCTAAGGTAGTCAAAAATCATTATCTCTCGACAAGGCAATGTTTTGGCAATGTAATGTTTTGACTTGACAACTTGAAAATTCACAGCCATGGGTCATAATGTGGCAAAGTGATGGCAATATTGTGGCAACGTGAAGCCATGCACTCTCTATCAAACAGGCAAAGTCCTTTGAGCCTTTTAATTTCCAATGATAGATGAATATGCTGATCTATCTGTGCAGTACACTGCTCAGCTGATGACCACTCAGACCAAACCCAAACTATTGTGTTCCATCAATTGCAGAGGCATTTCAAGAGATTACGACGCTAAAACGTCTTGGGACAACGTCGACAAAGCGTCTTCATTAACGTTGCCACAATGTTAGCCTGTTTACATTGCTACATCGTTTTCAAGATGCTTTGACGTTTCCCATTGTCTTTGAGGATAATGAGGTAAAGATGGCAACAGTTGCCCAATATGTTCGCCCTGTTTATTGCATAATGGAGTCTCGAGCAGTCGTCCCATAAAAGTGGAGTGATTCAAACGGCAGAGAGAATGCAAACGCAAACAAATTGCGTCGTCGTCAACTTGAAAAGTTGTTTCAAATTTGCGAAAGTGACATGTAATTTCTGTAAAATTGTATCAGATGGGGAGCAGAAATTAAACATTTTGTTGTTTTTGTAAAAAAGGAAAATTGCCAGTTTTTTTTATAATAAAAAAGGCTCCTCGATTTTGTTTGTTCGCGAACATAACCTGTGCCACGACCGCAGAAAGTTCCTCCCCCAAAAATATTTAGCAAATCGGATGATGCCTTCTTTCACGTTTTGTCATTTTTGCAGACGACACTTTCTTGAGCATTCAAACTGCAAAACAATAATAATAATCGTAAATTGGACTTGTTTGTTGTTTGCTCTTCCCTGCAGAGCTGCCAGGACATGGGAGGGATTGAAAATTTCTCTGCCTGAAAACACTGCAAAATTTCTCTGATATCGTGTGCATCGAATCGAATTTGGTTTGTTGTGCCCTTTTGTCAGTTTGTTGGGATTTCAGTGCCACTTGGTGTGTATCAAGATGTTGTGAAAGAGTCCTTTGAATGAAACTGACATTTTACTGACACTAGAGTTTTGGAGTAATCACCTGTAATAAATCGAGCAGCTGCTCTTTCAACCTTTTCAATTTGGTTAATCTGATTTTTTGGCTACAGGGTCCCAAATAATGGCAGCATACTCGAGAATGGGACGAACCAGTATCTTGTAGGCGAGTTGTTTTTCTGCAGACTTCCCCATCTTTAGGCTACGGTGCACACCTCCGAGGGCACACCGAGCTTGTGGAATTGTTAGTTGTTTGCTCTTCCCATCAGAGCTCTTAGGATGTGGAGAGGGATTGAAAATTTCTCTTCCAGAAAACAAATTAAGGCTCTTGTGTTCGTCAATCGAATTTGGTTTGTTGTGACCTTTTTTCATCGTTTGTTAAGCTTTCAGTGTCACTTATTGTGTATCATCACTGTGTTGAAAATACGAGTCCTTTGAATGAGTGAAACTCTGAATGTGAAAGCAATGGAGTCCTTTCCTTTCCTTTGGCAAGGCATGGCATCTTTTCAGTCACCAAACACAATCCATGACACGACATAACGGGACGTGACATGAGAGAAGGTTGCATCAGCAGTAAGTGGCGGATGATATCCTCAATTTGATTGAAGTCGGCGAATGAATGACAAAATGTCATTCTGCGACCCATTCCCTGCTCCATAACGTTTCACAGAGCATTGAAAGTGCAGAGTTGGCCCACGTGCATTCACATTATTATTATAATTATGCGTACCATTCAGACCAATTAGGCAAGGTCATCCTGCCTGCATTTACAGATGGGAGACAATTCATTCTGGCCAATTAGGCCGTTGTGCAAAGTTTTTGTTTCAGGAATGTGACATTGGTTGCCATGGATACAACAGAATTTGCTTGAGTTTTTCGTTTCCCTGGATGTAACTTTTGACAATATGATGCAATGTCAGGATAACTCACTACGACTGCACCGATATGTCCGTCATCCGCTTTGTATGGGGTAGAAACATCAAGAGCATTTTCTGCTCTTGGGAGTGTTTTTCCTCTGGTTTGTGATTTTGTACTCGTAAATCCCCATTTTCTCAAAGCTCACCTCTCTCTTTTGTTGGTTGTTTGTTATCCATTTGCCATGGACAAATTAAAGGGAGCTAAGTGCAAACAGAAACGAAAAGTATTGTTGAACAACAATGGGTTTTAAATGGAAAATCACAGGAGTAGTAAAGTTTCTTACACTTAGCTTTCTTTAATTTGTTGCGTAAATTGATCATCTTTCTCTAGTTTTTTCTGCTGCACTTTTCTACAAAATAATCGTTTGGGATTTGTTGGCTGCATTTTTGATCACTCTTTCTTGCCCTCTCAACCCTTCCCTCCCCCTCTCTCCTCCCCCCACTCCCCACATCTCTCCCCTCCCTCCCCCTCTCTTCACACAGCAAGGACAGGTTGAATCAGTGAGGATGCTTTCTACCCTTGTGGTTTCGGACATTCAAAAGGTCTGAATCTTAAGTTTTCTGTGGATTCCACCATCTCTTCTCATTTCGATCTGTGCCTGCCGGACAGATTATCCCTGCTAAAGAGCCACCGCAACACAGATGAATAATGGTGGTGGCAGTCCTTATATGCAGCAGGACAATGAAGTTCTGATTTCGTCGTGGTCCGCCAGGGGAGGTGGTGGAGGTGGAGGGGCAACTGGAGGAGGACATGGGAGTTCATTTCAGAACAGTGATAATTTCTTTCAGCCAATCAGAACGTTGCCAGCTGCGATTCTTCAATTTATTCTCTGCGTTAGTTGGTGATCCATTGCTTTCCTTTGCTTCTGTTGTGCTTTTATAATTTGCTCCAATTACACCATCCATTTTTTTAATAGATCAGGCGATACACCACAAATTGATGCCAAGCCAACAGACATTAGTGTTAGAAAGTCAATGTCGGATGAAATTGTCCTAACAGAATATTGTTAGAAGAATGGAAGAAAAGGGGGAAGAAAAATTAGAAAGATATCAAGAACTGCTGATAGCCTGCCTACTGCTTTTTTGTCAACACAACTGCAGAAAGAAATCAGGACAGCAAGGATGTATATCTGCCTGCAAGTTGAATGTCCAAAAACCGCCTGGACCACAGATAGATTTTCTAGGTTTGTCCTAACAACATTGTTGAAGTGGTCCTCAGAATAATGGAGCACATCCGCAGAAAGACAAGAGGCGATTCCACGGGAAAAGGCTGCTGTGAAAAAACGAGCATTGCACCCATATTCCTGCACCCTCTACTTCCATTCCATTTCGATCTCCCTCCGCCCAGCCTCTTATGACCACAAGCTATCTTTCACGGGGCAGCGCAGTGCACAATAGATTGGTGGTTGAGGACTGCTTTGTGCCTTTGATTAAAGGAAGTGCATGACAAAATGACAAAAACTGGGACTGGATGTGCCAAATCAACAGAAGCAAGCTCACAATTGACTGACCACAGGGTAGTATGATGCTGTCCTGCAGTTGCAGTTCAGGCCGTCGGCTGCCGTCCGACACAATTGTTTTTCCAGATTGTTCGTCATTGGCTGCCACGTATGCATCAAAGCTTCATTATTTCTCTTCTTAATTTTTGAACTGCAAACTGTTGGACTGAGTTTTTCTCTTGCGTGGTATCTGTATGCATGTCGTACAAGTTGCAGAGTGCAAATGAGCATCTTCAGGCCGGAAATCAAGTCCTTCCATTTTGTTCAGTAATTTGCAGTGCTGACCATTTTGCTGGTCTAATGCTGACCTTAAATGCTGGTTGATTTGGACCCAGAATTTTAAAAAAATAAAAAATGCCGGAATGAAGAGCTTATAAGTATACACTACAAACCAGGGTCGTTCAGTTGCTCTAGCCTTGACCACTCCAGGCCAGAAATCACCAATGGAAGCCATGCCAAATTTGGGTGCAAAGGACCATTTTTCATTTGTGCGTGGAGATTCTTTCAAAGCCATCTGGAAACTGCACTTTGATGCATTTGCACCGATTCCATTTTTGCTCAATGTCTGGTTTTTCTCATCTTTCGTGAGTCAATGCTGCATAGAGCCGCTCGAAATCTCTCACGGAAAGATGTTGATTGAACTTGTGTATGCTATTTCGGGAGAGATTTCGTGCGGTGAAAGCTGTTTGCAGCATTGACTCACGAAAGATAAGAAAAACCAGACATTGAGCAAAAACGGAATCGGTGCAAATGCATCAAAGTGCAGTTTCCAGAAGGGTTTCAAAGAATCTCCACACAGAAATGAAAAATGGTCCTTTATACCCAAATTTAGCGTGGCTTCCTGAAAAGGATATAGAAACAATGGATGACAAAACAATTGGTGATTTCTGGCCTGGAAGTTGGGTCAGGGCTAGAGCAGCTTGAACGAACCTCATACAACGAACAGAACATTTGGCAAAAAATCCCACAAAATTGTCGCAAAGGGCATAAAAATGAAACACACTTCATTCCGGTGCTTCCGCACACCCGAAACGTGCCATCATAAATTCTTCATTATCCGACATCAGGAACGATAGAAGATGTCTTCAGCTTCCAGTGCCTCAGCTTTCAGATACGTTTTTCTGCCATCATTCTACGAGTCTGTTTATTCGCCACTTTTAGTGCTTTCTGTTTGCAAAAATTCAGCCAAAGTGGTATGGTTGATCATATTTTCCAGAAATCACAGCTTTGTTTCTGTCTGTCCCCCTCACACTTCATCAGTTGCCACATGAGAGAGAGCCCGATGGTGGTGGTATGAGCATGACGAGTCCGCAACTTCTGGGACCGGATCAACCACAAAAAGAAGAGATAATCCCTCTGTTAGGAAATAATATTGGAAAAGATAAAATTGCATTTAAGCACCATTCCACGGGTAAACCAGCAGCGAAGACTAATCAACATTCAAATTGAACAAATGTTCTTTGTTGCTGGTTTACCTATGGAATGGTGCTTAAATGCAATTCTTTTCTTTTTCAAAAATTCAGCCATCTCTTTAATTTAAATTCTTTGGTAACTGACTGACATAAATTATTGGGAGCTTCCAGACATCTTTCAGCTTTGAAAATTAGAAATCAGGACTGTTCTTCATCGCTGAGAACAGAAGAATATGAAAACTGCTGTTTTTGCCCTTCAAATGGGTTGATTGTGGGGTTTTTCATAATTACAACTTCACTTAACCTTCTGCGTACAATGTGCAAAAGGTTAAGTGATCAGATAGTGTCCTCTAGTAGCATCCGATAGAACAGTCTTTAATTCTTTCACTACTCTATGGTACTGTTTCTCCGTTGAGAATCTCTGTTTCCAATCTCCAAAATCTCCGTTTTCCAAAATATCCAAAATCTCTGTTGACACTAAAAAATCTCCAGCTTTCAAGCGGTGAACAGAGAGAAAAGCATAACTAAACCCTGATTTCTTTCCAAGTTCCAATTTTTTAGGTGTGTTCCAAATCTTTCTCAACCTCATTCTTCTCACCTATTCCAGGTGTCGCTGATCATTCTGGTTTTTGTTATTCCTTGGAAATGTGATTCGCGGGAGTCAACTTCACCCACTTCACCCAATGTAGAGGATGAGGATGAGGAGAAGGAACACCAGCTTCCCTGCCTTGTCAGCAATAGCACCATACTCATCATCATTCAGGCCATCTTCTGGGCTCTGATGCTCGTTAGTAGTCAGAATTCAACACAAATGATCGTGATTCGTTTGTCTGGTTTATTTTTGCTTTGATTATACTTAGCTTTCGCGACATGTTTCTCTATTTCACAATTTCAGCACGTGCACCACGAACGTCAGAATCACAAGGAAAAGACATAATAGAGCCAGTTTTCTTTCGTAACTTAAAAGACTAAATTTTCTACGTTTCGGTCCCACGCACATGGACCTTTGTCAAGCGGTGTTGGTATCACACCAACACCAACTGCGGTCTGATACCAACACCTCTTGACAAAGGTCCATGTGCGTGGGACCGAAACGTGGCAAATTTATTCTTGCTGTCTTTTCCTTGTCATGTTTCTCTATTGAGTTATCTAATTAAAAAAGCCCTCACACAGTCTTTGATTGCTTGCATGGTGCAGAGTGTCTAATTTTCAAACTTTTTTTTCAAAAATCTACGTCATTCCATTTAAATAGCACCAACTTTACTCTGTGGCACGCCTTGGCGTGCACCTCTCCCACCTAGTACACATCATTCTGCAATTGATACAAAGCATCATGCGCTTCCGTCGAGTTTCAAAACTTGTTTCACACAGCCCTCCACTGACTGACATCATTCAATTTACACTTTTTGCTACCTACAAGTTGAATTTTACCTTTGTGTTGATATTATTTTGACGATATCCCCATAGAGGAAGCAATAAATAATCCGAGAAGAAATCAACCAGCTCATGTCTGAAATTATTTTTGTTGCTTCACCAATGGGGATAATCTGACATCCGCAAAATTAATATCATGCACAGGTAAATTCACTTGTGGGAGAATCATGGTGTGAAAAGAGTGAATTGTGTGGGGGATAAGATATTAGTGTGTGTGCCACAGTCTAAAGTTGATGTCTGGCGATGTTGACTTGAAATTGGCATGGAATGGTTGTTAGAATTTGATGTCAATTGTTGTATGGGGAAGGCACACTTCCTCGGAACCGTTCGTAGTGCCCGTACATTGATTCCTCAGAACCATCGGGGAACGTAAAAATGAAACGCGAAAGATGAAAAACTTGTGCAAGTGTCATCAGGATAGGGGATTTTGAGAGAAGGAGGACTTGGATGTTTTTGATGCCCTCATGACTTTTATGCCATGACTCATGAGTCAAGACAAGAATCAAATACCTTTTGCTCACAGACACCATGCACACTTGCTTGCTTATCCCAAAACATTAAAATGAGAAAAAACGGTTATGAAATGTCACATCCTGCTTTCGCATGATCACCCGTTTCCTAATGATGGTAGGAGTCGGGGCATGCAGGCATGAATTTGCTGGTTCATTGTTTTACGGAAGATAATTGGTCATTGTCATTCGATTGTGGCCAAGTTTGGGGTTTATTTTTCGGATCATTGATGTTGCTTTTTGTTTTGTCTGTCTGTCTGCCTGTTGTACTTTTGATTTCGCCCACTGTGTGTACTGGTCAGAGTTGACAGGGTGGTTAACATTTACTCTTTTCTCCCTGCCTCCCTCCCCCTCTCTTTTCCACCCTCTCCTCCTCTCCCTGTCATTCTCTGTCTCGACAGTGGCTGCATCTTGACTTGTTCTGGACAGAGGCCATTGTTGTACAGAACTTTGCAAAAACCTGTTACATATTCAGGGGGAATGGGAGATGATGATTTCCATTTGATTTCCAAGATTTGCAAAATACTTGTTACACATAAGGAGACATAATGAAGAAAGTGATTTCCTTTTGCAAAAAACTTGTCACACACATTGGCTTAGATGGGACAACCAGCGAACAAGAATAGTATTTTGCAAATGGAAATCATCATCTCCCATTCCCCCTGAATATGTAACAGGTTTTTTGCAACGTACTGTACCTGCTGTACTCGGAACAGACTGATCAGAAGTTACAATATGTGACCAGCCATCCCAGCTTTCTGATCAAGATGTTGGTCTGAAGAGGGACGGGATTTTGACGTGGACCAGGGATTAAAGTGTGCCGGAACGCAACGGAACGGCGTTCCTGCCCGCCCTGGCCGAGCCGGAACGGCGTTCTGGCCTGCCCTTGGTCAGTCCGTTCCGGCCCTTTCAAAGTCACACTGGAACGTGCGTTCCGGTGACTTTGAAAGGGCCAGACTTTGAAAGAACCTTTCACCGCGTCAAAGCATACGTCCACAATGCCGCAGATTGTCTGGAACAAATCAGATTCCGAAATTGTTATTTCCAGAGAGCCCAATTTGGAAATTACAAAAAAGAGAACGTCCGGTCAGGGTTGGCCATGGACATTGGGACTGGAATTGCGTTTAACTTTGCGAACAGCAGAAGCTGGAAGAAATAGAATGAAGCAGAAGTGGATTGGTGACGAACTGAATCATCTATAATTGGTCCAATTTTTGATTGGACCAATTTTGCAAGGATTCCAGAACTCCACTGAGTGGACCAGGGCTCCACTCTCGATTTCCTCGTCCGCTGTGGGCTCAAGCGGCAGCAGACCGCTTTACATTTCAAAAATGATTTTTATGTGCTCCCATGCATGCAGAGACTCTTTTTGCCCTTCCCTCGATTGGCTTGCCCCAGTGGCAAATTTTGCCTCTGGAACACTATTTTGCCTCCAAAATGAACCCTAAATGTCAAAAATCCTTCAGCTTCTGGGGGCTCCGCCCCCCAGACCCCCCGCCAGGGGCCCTGCCCCTTGGAACCCCGCTGGGGCTCTGCCCCAGACCCCGATACCTGGGGGGCTCTGCCCCCCAGACCCCCCGCCAGGGCTGCACCCAGATGTGACATGCCCTTTTTGTGCGTGTGCGTTCCGGCCCTTTTTTCCGGACACTTTTATCACTGACGTGGACCTGTAACGAGAATTGGATTCAACTGCTGCGGGGGGTGGGGATTGGAGGAAATGGACTTTAACCCTATAAAAGTGATCAAGCAACCCTTGTCAAGCAACTTTCCTCCCAATCCCAATTTCTTGTGATCTCATTCCACAATGCACCTCCATGCTTCTTTTCTTTCCCTCTTTAATTTCAGGTGATAGATTCCTATATTCTCTGTCAGCACCACATTCTTATGCTCTCAGGCTATTTGGAATTTGATCTGAAAACACGAAAGATCAACAAGGTGCCTTACTATGTCATTTCTATTTGTAAGTCCACTTTTTCTTTTTCACATATTAATTTCTCTATGGCATCCATTCTCTATTTCCTTCACTCACGTGATCCAACTTGCAAGAAAATTTGCTTATTCTTGTTTTTGTGATTTTCATTTTTTAACGTTAGCACTTTTCATGGTGCACACTTATTTCATTCAACATAACAGGGTTTGTTGTAAACCTATTCAAATTTTAGTTGCAGTTCGGAATACCTGCCGACATCTTAAAAAAGCTGAACTGGACGAATTTTCACACACGCTCAAGTACCAAAATATGAGGACGATGTTGGTAGGGTAGGATAGGTAAGGAAAGGTGTGTTGCGCGATAGGTTAGGTCAGGTTAAGTTAGGTTTAGTTGCTTTAAGTATATCAGAGAGCAATGGTGATAACTCGTTCAGTTCAATGTCGGCAGGTATTCCGAACTGTTACCCAAATTTTTGACACCTTTGTTTGTTCAGTAAGTAGGTTTTCGATGACCAAGAGAGTCAAAATTTGGCAGACTTTGATTGGGTCAATTTCTCAGATCTACCAACATTTCACAATCTACAGGGTGAATTGTATGGACTTTCCTGATGCATTTCAGACGTCTTGAAAATGCTGGAAGTGAGGTGCTACAAATATTTGGCAAAGGTAACAGCGTTTAAACTCGAGGATCATGGGTTCAAATCCCAGGGACTGGTGATTTTTCTGGAGAATCACTCCAGAGAAAAGGCTTACTTTAAATTTTCAATTTCTGCCTGTTGCTCGAATACAGTACATTATACACGTAAATGGAAACCTTCAACGTTGGAAATTTTGTTTGAAACGATTGAAGCACGAGCACCACGAATGGGTTTTTCAGCATTTACCATTTCTGGTGAGATGAGCGAACCTTATCCATTCGTAGATGAAGCGGATACACGACCGGTTTCGCCTTCACTCGGAGGGCTTCCACATGCCAATGGTGCCTTCTTCTCCAGCACCCATTTTAGCTTGTTTCATCTTCATCATGTGATCGTCTTTCATTGCTGTTGTTTTTATCTGCACCTGAAGAAGTCCTCCGAGTGAAGGCGAAACCGGTCGTGTTTCTGTTTCATCTACGAATGGATAAGGCTCACTCATCTCACCAAAATGGTAAATGCTTTGTTCGAAACCTTTTCATTTTAGAGTGCATCATGTCAAAACTGTTTCAACTTTACTCTCTTTTACTCTTTCTTGATCTCTTCTTGATCTCCACCAGTTAATCTTACTCTGCTGTTGGTGACAACGATCTTTCACGAGTACTGTCTCGGTGATGATGAACCATCAGGTGGGGGAGGTGGGTCTGCATCTGCCAATGGAATCGGCAGTGCTCCGACGAGCCTATCTCCGTCAACACGATCTCCTGATGATGTTGTGGTTCTCTCTTCAAATGTCAAGTCATGTTCATCTGTTTTTAAACTGAGACAAGTCACTTACGTTCAGTTGATCATTTTCTTTGAGTCAGTATTACTGTTGCCGTTCATTAGTATCTACTTAGGTAAGTTAATAATTGGCACCTGTTCCTACTTAGGTATATTGAGATCATGCTTTGTAATTTTGCACAAATGTTGCTCCTTTTTTGTGTAGTTAGAGTGTAGCTGCTAACACGTGCGGTTGGTTGAACGAAATTCTCCACTCGGGTTTTCAGGAGATCTTCTTAAGTGTGAACTTTGACTTCTCATTTGGCACCCGTGAGAGCATTGGTGGGATATATTGCTCATCTATAGATTGGCATAAGAGTGCCAAAAGATTAAAAGCTGCAAAAGAACACCATCCATGCTTTTATAGTGCGCACTGAGTTGCCAAAGTTCACACTTAAGATTAAGATCATCAACTGAATAAGGTCCCAGAATTGTACAACCATTGTGCAAAAAGGCTGAGACATCCAGATAAAAGCACAGCTGAGCCCTTGTGTTGTTGTTTATTTTGCAATGAGTTCTCTGTTTTCTCACTTCTTCTTTGGCATTCCCGAAAGTATGCTGAGAGAGAGAGAGCGATAGAGAGAGGGGGAGGGAGGGAGGGCCTGGTTATAACCCGGCATAATTTGGCAATTCAAGAGGCTTTTGAAATACAACAAAGAAAGAGGGGTCAGAGCAGAGAAATGCAAGAATGAAAAAAATAAGAAATGCAATCCGACTTTCCAATCTGGTCCTCCGAATCTCCTTTTGACATTTGCATTAGAAGACAATGAGTTGTTGAGAGTGGTGTAATCACTTTCATTACAGTTTGTTGCCAAAGAAGATAAAAACAATAAAAACTAACTTGAATCGATTTCACCAGTCTTCAGCGGAGTCTTGACACAGACGACAAAACACCGGCATGGTGACTGTCGATTCAAGTTAGATTTTTGTTTGTTTTATCTGGTTTGACAACAAACTGTAAAGGAAGTGATTACACCACTTTCAACAACCCACCATGCCTTCCGCCAGCTTCATAATTTTTAGAACTCGAAAGTTACGCTGTGTTTGACGAAGCCTTGACCTCTCTCCCTCCAGTCATAATTCTTTAATCTTCCAATTTAATTGCAGTGAGGGTTTGGAGGTTCAATAAGTTGCAACAACTTCCAGATGCATTTCAAGACGACTTGCTATCAAGTCGGAATCGACTGAATTCAGCCAGCTCAGAAGTTGGATACAGGTCTGTTTTCTGTCAACTGTGTGTATGTTGAGTGTTTCTTGCAATTATTCACATCAGTTTCATGTCAATTTTCAAAAGCCAACTGGGATTAATTTAACACGCTGATTCGTGTCATTTTATCACGTTGTTACATTTTTTTTTACTTTCGGTATATCACTTGATTTGCTTGATAATTTAATCGGTCGTTTTCAAACGGTAACTAGTCCAAAAATGTGTTTCTCTGACAAATGGGAAAATAATGTGCTTCGAAACTTATCCTCGGTATTGTTAAACTTGTCCTATTGGTGTTTTACCTTTTTTTTTGACTTTGACGTTTTGGGTTGATATGTACGAGCTCAAACGGCATGGTAAAGAGAAACAAAACCTCTGGGCAAACCTGGTCTCCCGCACCCATGAGCATAACTCCAACAAAAAGAACCTGGACAAAGAACTCCAATACATACACAATGCCTGTGTACACAACGGACTCTCCAACACCGCAGCCACTGCGATCATATCCAAAGCCTGCATCAAAGTCCGCAACAAACGACGCTCACCACCCACCCTCACCCCCTGCCCCAAACCACCACCACCCATCACCGCCAGCATGGAATATACACCCACGCTATCCAACAAAATTGCCCGCATCCTGGCCCCACACGGAATCCGCCTAACCCACCGACCGGGCAAAAAGCTTAAACATGCTTTCTCCGACAGTCCACCCTCAACAACGGAAAAACCCGGAGTATACAGCATTCCCTGCAAAACATGCCCACTCTCCTACATCGGCGAAACAAAATTCCCCCTCCCCCCCGCCCCAACATCAAAACGACATACGACTCTCACACCCCAAGACAGCCCTCTCCGAACATGCAATCAACAGCCGCCACGAGATCAACTTCGCAGAAGCCCGCGTCCTGACCAACTGCCCTGCAACCACCCAACGCAAATACCTAGAATCCTACCACATTCTTTCAAACAAATCCACCATGAACACTGACCCAGGCACACTCAGCGCCTGGAGGAATGCGCTCCGCATGATAAACCACCATCAACCCAACACCCCCCCCCCTCCACTTATTTTCCCACCATTCCCCGTCACCCACCTCACCCAAGACGACTTCTGCCTGGACCCAGCCCACTTCAACACCGACCCATCATAACAAAAACCCACCATCACCGACCATACGACCCCCAACCCCATCCCACCTAACAGCAACCGACAAACATGGAAACCAACCCCATCATCCCAGCGAATGCAGATAAGGACAATCCGATCAGTGCGATACCAACGCCGCTTGAGAAAGGTCCACGTGTGTGGGACCGAAGCGTAGCAAATTTATTCTTGTAAGTTACGAACGAAAACTGGCTTTATTATATGTCTTTTCCTTATGGTAAAGAGAATTATTGAGAGGGGTCAAATGGACTAGTTACCTCTTGAAAACGACCGATTCAATTGTGCCTGACGGGATGTTGTTCTGGTATCGATTGTGCATAATTCCTGAAGTTTTGTCTTTCTGCACACCTTAATTCATGATCTTGGTCTCACTTGCAGATCAACTTCAAGAAATATTTCCGATCTTCTGAAAGAGTTTTTACACCTTATGAACGCACCATTTTGTGGAGCTTTTTATTTTCCCTTTATTATCTCTTGATCTTTTGATTAAACATCAGGTTGGCTGTTATGTTTCGAAACTAGTGTTTCATGGCATGGAAAAGAACACAGTGATGGAACGGAACAAAATATCCACAAAGTGCATTCGCTTCGGTCCACTTTTTTCTTCCTTCGCCAGTGTCATAATGTCCTGCTCTTCCACCTATACAGGGTGTTTCTGAAATGGTAGGCCATACTTCATTTTTGACATCGTGGTGCCATTCTGAACAAAAAAGGTAGATTGACTTTTTGCCATCCGATGACTTCTAGGGGTACTCACCGGAAAAAAAATGGGATGATACACTGCAATTCACGACATCACAACAAGGTCACAATAACCCAACTTATGGAACATTGCAAAAACAAGCAAATGCATAATATTACATGCAGAGATGGCAGAGAATTCATTCATTGCCATCCAAGAATTCATTCTCACCATCCATGTGTGTAATGTTAAGCATTTGCCTTGTTTTTGAAATGTGTCATATTTTGGGTTATTGTGACCTCGTTGTGATGTCGTGAATTACAGTGTATCATCCCATTTTTTTCCGGCGAGTACCCCCAGAAGTCATCGGACGACAAAAAGTCACTCTTTATTTTTTGTTCAGAATGGCCCCACGATGTCAAAAACGAAGTATGGCCAACTATTTCAGAAACACCCTGTAGAAAGAATTTAACTCTGGGTCAAACCCTTCACCCAAGTTGAGTAATGAGCAATGTTAAAATCATAAGCTTAACTCGGTTAGGGTTAAACCCAGGGTAGGATTTCAATTCTTGTTGGAAAGAACGCGCACGAGGTTCGAGAGATTTGTCAGCATGTGGCGAAATCCACAAAATGCCACTGTTGATTCATTTTTCGGTGCAATCTCCATGTGCATGCAGTCAGTACCAATTCTCACGCTTTTGCTCTTCACAGAACATAATGAAAGAACTTACAGCCAAACCATCGTAAAGATTTGAGTCAGCGACGTTTCGCCCCCTCAACGTGGGGCTTCCTCAGGCTGCACCGGCAAGTGCGCAACTGAGGTGCAGCCTGAGGAAGCCCCATGTTGAGGGGGCGAAACGTCGCTGACTCAAACTTTTATGAACGGTTTGGCTGTAAGTTCTTTTATTATGTTCTGTGATATACCCGTTAGTGGTGCACGTGCCGAAATAAGCTTTTGCTCTTCCATCCAGGCTGAGGAGGAATTTGTGTCTCACTCTCTGCGGCAAAAAGCGCTAGGCAGCTGTTGTCTCTTTTGGTTGCTGCCAATGCGTGATCTGTTGCAGCGGTTGATGACACAGTGAGATTAAAAATGTGCAACCGAGCACTTGTGTGTTGTTGATTTGAATTGATACGATCTGACTGTAGATTATCAGAATTATATTGGTTGCTGCCGATGCGTGATCTGTTGCAGCACTTGATGACACAGTGCAATTAAAAATATGCAACCGAAAGCTTATGTCTTGTTGATTTGAATTAAATCAGATCCGGCTGTGGATTATCATTATCTGCCATTTGTGTTGAGTGCCACGGAGAAAATAACGAGATCCAGAAGGTGAAATGAAAGTAACGAAGGGGGAATACTGTGCTTTATCCTCATCCAATCAATTTATCTGCAGATATTTAGAAACAAAATGCTGCTGGGTGTTTGGAAGTGGTGTGGCAAAGATGGAACGGAAGTTCATGCTTGCACAGGTGTCGCAAATTCAAACCATCTAAATTAACTGACTGGGCCTGTCATACCGTCCGCAGCCCACCTGTGTGAGCTCTATCTGAAGTGGTGGCCTGAATTTGAGATCAATGATTTTGCCCACCATATTTTATTTATTGGGGCTACAAAATGTGTGAGTAGCTAGCAAGTAGCAGCAATTAATTGACCTTGCATTTATTGGTGGTGATATCATTTCCATTCTTTCTTTCTTTTAGGTCTGAAGAAAGACTGGATGAGCTCCTGGAGCGTCAGAGTGAATACATACGTCATCTGCAGAACCACAACACAAAGCTGGCAAAAAGGATATTGGCAATTACAGCAGCAGCATCAACACATCAACAACAGCAAGGGCACCAGAGTCTGATATGATCTGATTCCAATGCACAGACTGTTGATTGACAAATGGTCCAATTCGACAATTGGTCGACGTGGTCTTGTACGTTCTGCTACATCTGAGAGGTGGACGAAATCGTCCAAGTATTGCTTCAGAAATTGTCATGTGATCAGATGGGATCGGACACCTACCCCCTCGCTCTACAGCTTTGCAGAAAAAGCAATTAAAATGTCACTTGTAGCTTCTAATGTTTTCAGTTTGATATGTAAAATATTTTACAGTTAAATATGATTAATTTTATACACCATATATTTTTGTTTCTAATTTAACTTGTTTCTGATGGTCTGAATGATGCAACACTGTTTACTCATGCTTTCCTGCTTTTATGCTTGATAATAAAGTCCAGTCAGTGCTGAAATAAAATAAAATCTAATCCTAATTTCTATGTTAAGTCCGATTTCTTTGACCCTGCCTCATCTGAAAACTTTCCAGCCCAGCCTTCCCATCCACTGTAAAAATGTTTTGGCCCTTGCCTCTGCCCTTCTGAACTCATTTTGGCCTGGACTGCTCAGCAGTGCAATTGTCAGCCGCTGCTCAAACATTCCAGACCTGGCCTGCCCTCCACTGTAAAAAGATTTTGGCCCTATCCCCTACCCTTGTGAAAACATTTTGGCCTGGATCAAGTTCAGGTGTAAACTGCTCTGCAGTGCAGCCTGGCCCTCTGCTGAAAACATTTTGGCCGTTGCCCCTTCCCTTCTGAAGACATGCTGGCCTGGCGAGTGGTGCTACGTCTTCTGGAGGGAACTACTATCCAGTGTCCCCATCCTTGTTTCGACAGGCGAGTGTCCACAGGAACCCAGCGTACAGTGAATCATGAAAGCTTCGTAGAAGAAAAAAAAATTATTTTACCACACATGCTTTCTTCTTACCTTGCAGTGGTGTTGCTGGCTACCTCGTACGTGCCACCTGATCGTAGCTAAAATGGAAGTCTTCAACTGTGCAAAAATGGATTAGAGTGTAGCTCAAGTGTAGCTTTTCATTCTCGTGAACGTGTCACACAAATGGCCAAGTTGAGAACATTCTCAAATACTTGATAATCTTCTCAACTGAACTTTGAGAGAGCTTTAGTGAATGACAACATTTGAGAGACACCCTTCTCAGCACTTAGAGGCTTTCTGTAACCATACATCTGGTCTAGTACCTACTGGTATTTTTTTGTCTAGCACGAGGAGGATGATGTGTTTGGCGCTTTATACGATCATTGATGCCATCAACAAGGCGATAAATTCTAAGTGAAGACATGCCACAACACCATTTCTGGAAGCCCTTCTTCCAGACCATGAGACAGCAGTTTGCACCAGGCCATGCTGCCGCCCTGGCAAATTCATCGAATGCACCCTCAACTAATGCGTCGTCAGCTCATACGAGCAGCACCTGACGACGAGAGCGTGAATGTGACGTCCCAAAACGTGTAATGCATCGAGGAAGAAGAAAACACACGAGATGTCATTAAGTGCTTTGAACAGGGTTCCCACAGTTTGGGAAAGTCATGGAAGGTCAGGTAATCACATTAAAAGTCATTCATCAACATGGAGTCATATGGACAGATGGCCATTCGGCTGGTGGTCCAACCTTTCACCTTGTTGCACACACCTTGGGCTCGCAAGGAGAACTATGCCCCATAATCGTAGCCCATTTCTGCTCTGCATTCAACTGAAACGACTCGGACCAGTTTTTCGGCTTACGTCAACCCGCAGGATATCCCGGAGAGAGTCATGCTCTGCAGAGCAGTAGACGTGGGTCTTGTGATATGTGGCTTCTCTGTTGTGTTACCTGCCAAGCCACTATCTTCGACTTGGAGCTAGGTGTTCTTTAACGTGCGCAGTGTGATGCTGCACACGGGACCTCCTGCTTAAAGTCCCATCCGAAGTATGAAGAGACTGGCCACTAAGTCTCTCTTTCCGACCTCATTTACTGTGCCACGCCGACCATGCACCATTTGTGCCACAGTAAATTTCGTGTCCCGACTGGGAATCGAACTCGGTCCACCTGGGTGGGAGTCGAATGCGCTAAGCTAACCACTGCGCCACGAGGTTCGGACTAGTCAGGGAAAGTCAGGGAATTGCTCAAAAACAAGCCAAAAGTCAGGGATCAAAAGGATGCCCGTGAGCCTTACAATGATCCAGGAACGAAATTTTGAGGCCAAAATGGAACACCCAAATTTCAAAATTTCTTCAGCTTCTTCCAGACCCCCTGTCATGGGCCCCGCGGATATAAGCCGCTGTGGCTATAACGCACGTCCTAATAGGACTGCTATGGCTCTGGGCATTTGAAAATGACGATTTATTTTGATAAGGCAGAGAAATGGGTCAGCAAAGGTGAGGGAGAGTCAGGGATGCAGATCGGCAAAGATCAGGGAAATGAAATTCCTAAAGTTTTGGCAACCCTGGTTTAATTGTGTTTGACTATTTAAGAATTTCTCAATGCCATTGTCTGAATTGTCTGCATCAAAAACTAAGATATCGAGTTGGAAGCACAGATCGATCCATCCAAACAGCTTAACCTTGATCCATGGCTCTAACCTTTTAAAAACCTTTTTTTTTTATCATCAGTGACAGTGGCACTTGTTAGGTAAAAAACGTAGAGGTTTCCATCATTTTTGTATTTTTTTTCACCAATTTTGTGTCTGACAGGTAGGTAATTAGTTGCAACAGTTAGAGATGGGAACGCCGAATTCACACAAAGAATCGATTTTTTAAGGATTATTCATCAAGGTCGGCTGGTGGTGTCAGGAAAGATTTGGAGGTTTCCATCGCGTCATTTTGACATTTTTGACCAATTTTTTCTGACAGGTGTGGCTGTCGCCGATGAGAGATGTGTGATAGAATTCAGTGTGATAGAATTCACACTGAAATTTACTGATTATTAAAGGTTAAAAAAGATTAAATCACGCAGAGAAGAAAAAGCGAGATTTACGTATTGAAAGATGACACAAATCAACACAGCTCTACTTCGATCTTTGTCTTTGATGTGTTTAATAAACCATCCATTCTACCATAATACCATACCATACCATACCTTTTTTTTCAAGAAAATAAGTTGAACCAAGTGATGTTCCTATGATGGTTTAACACTGAGGAACACATTTATTTATTTTTTTCCATCTGCAATTGTGCAACAGAAAAGACTGCCTCTTCGACATGGAATGGTGTTGATCACTGAAATTCTGAAATAAAAAAGTGTCCTCCGCTTGTTTTTTCTTTGTTGCCGCAGAACAGATAAATTACGCGTGTTGACGCCGCAGAACAGAGGTCAATTATTGACCGTTATGTACTTCATTGTGGATGAATTCAGAACGAAAAACCTCATTTGTACTTTCATCTGTTTTTGTAGTGAAATTTTATTTTACATTCACATCTCAAATTATTTTAAACTCCCAAAACCAGAAAATTAATTGAATGCGTATACGAGTGAAAATGCAGTTAAATTTGACCTCTGCTCTGCATTTTTGTTTGATCCAATGTTTGTATTTTGTTCAGATTTCATGTTCTCAGAGCAGAAATTACAGCCTGTCGTCTCTCATGTTGAGACTGCCGCTGATAGCAGCATCTGCCGGGGCCAGGGCTTAAATTGAAATAAAGTTGACGCTTGGCCGAACTGAAAAATAAATGCTGCAGCAGAAGTGAGATGCTATGAAAGCTTATTCCCTGCTCTTCCGAACCAATTAAATAAACAAATGTCGGAACGAAAAAAACAAAAATGCAGATAACCATGAAAGAAGGAATGAAATCAATTCTATTCCAATTAATCCAATCCCAATCAGTTAAATCTTTTCAAATCCCACGAATGGAAACATCCATTTTTCCGAAACGATGCAGGGTGTCCCCAAAATGGGTGTTTCGCGCATGTCTTCAGACTTCTTTTTAGGGGCGTGACATGACGATCATTTGGTGTCTTTTCTCAGAAAGTAAGTACAAGGGGTGCTCTGCTCATCATTGGTTAAAATTGTGAAAGGTTCACACAATATTTGTGCCTTGTGGGCTGTGTTCAGCAGCTGTTTGTTGTCAATTCCTGTTGTGTGTTTTTTTTATGTTGGAAGAGCAATAGGCAAGGGGTGCATCATTTCTTCCCATTGGTTTTCGAGGAGGAATGCCGTTCCCCCACGAAAAGCTCGGAGAATATCGTTTCCCCACATTCTCCCCTAATCGCAATCCCTTCCACCTCCCCTCCTCACTAGCATGTAGGATAAAAAAAATTCTGTCATTACTGTCATCCTTATTTTGGTTGTCTTAAAAAATCACTTCTTTTTCTTCGTTTCTTTTTTCCCTAATTTCACGAAAGTCATTTTACCTTTGATTGTTTGGCTTCTGGTCCGAATTGCTTTGGTAGAGAGGTCGTATCGTTGAATTACCCCACCACTCTGCAAGATTTACAAGAAATGAGCCACCCCCTTTTCAACCCATAATTAAACTGGATCTCTCTGCCCCCTGCCCACACTTAAAAAAGTGGAGCAGGATGCGGTGCATCTCCTTTTGACAACTGCGCACAAGCCATAGAAAATAGTTTCCTTTAGCTTTCAATCCAAATGAGTGTGAAAGTCCAACATGTCAGATGCTCAATGCCGCATGTTTCGCTTTGGATGCAAACATTCACCTCGCACACGATCATGGTTTGGATGGTTAGGGATTCGCAGGATCACTGATCACTCCACTGAAAAGGAGTCTTCCCTTCAAAATCAGTAACCTGTTGCTATAATCTCCTGCTTTAGTCTTTGGTGCCAATTCCGGTGTGGCAAATAAGGACTTTCTGTATTTTTGCGCATTGCAAACCTGAGTTGTGTGGAGTTGTAAAACTGAAAGAAAAACCGAAAGAAGTATAAATTGAATTTCTAAACATTTTTTGGCATATTTCTCAAGCCAAAAAAATGAATGTGTTAAAAAGATGCCTTTATGCGAGGCTGTAATATTTGACCCATAAAATATTTGGCTCAGCTACTGTACTTTCTCTTGTTAAAATATTTCTTTTAGAGATAGAGACAAGACAAGACCAGACAATATCTGATCTGGACAATACGAAGACTGGTTGCTCCGGAAATGGGGTTGTGGGGGGTTGCCAATTTTTCTTCCATTCTGCCATTTTCTCCTTTGCCTTTCTTCTCATTTATCTTTGTCTCCCGTGACATCCATACTTCTCCGAATTTGGACTGACGCAGACGTCCGCAAGGAAGGGCTTCCCCATCTCTTCACGCCACACCATTCCCATCCCTGTTTCTCTTGTCCTCATCCTTCCTTCCATCATCAAAAGCGACCAGTAAGTGCACCTGCATCCCACAGCCATCCACACGTCTAGTTTTTGATGACTGGTAGTACGTTTGCAGACATCGTGGTATCATTATGGCAATCGTGTCCCGGATCGTTTTCCGTTGGATTGTGTTCATTGTTAGCGGTGATGTATGTCGGAAGCTTGTACATCTGGGATTTGTCACTTGACAGGTGGGTGCTTTTTGTTTTGTGTTTTGTTTTCTGGATCATTGAATTTGAATGTAATTAGAAATAGAAAAAAGTACTCGCTCTTGTCATCTAGACCACTTTAAATAACTCTCTAACCGTGGGGAGTTCAAGTCGAGGTTTAATTTGCGCCTAGGCGTAAATGTGGTCCCCTGACCCACCGCTTCAGAAAAATGTGAGGCAGGGGGTCAAATTTATTCCTCGGCGCAATTTAATACCGACTTGAACTCCCCACGGTAAGACTCTAAACAAAAAAGTAGACTCCTTGCTGATGTAATCAGTGCCTTCTAAACTTCAAGTTGTAAATCTTTTAAAGGCGGGGGACAGAAAATTAGATTGCAAAGACATGATACTGTGGAATTTTATAGGGTTTTATTTTTGTACAATTGGATTTTTTTTTTTTACTTTCAAATGAGCAAAATTGTCTGTTTTTGATGATGCCAATGATATCATTTCCGTCACTGGAAGCTTAATTGATTGTCTGGAAATGTTGATTCCCATACAGCACTTTTGTCGACATCATTTTTCTTATATCCTCGTACGTTGAAAAAAAAACGCACAAAATTCAAGACCGGGTTTTACCACTCATTTTTTTTTCTTTTCATATCTTTGGTACTTCTTGGTACTTTGGTTTTTCTCAGCAGCCTTTCCAAGCCAGAAAGGAGAAGATTTGGCAACCATGGCTGGAAAAAATGCTGCTATTTTTGTTTGTTGTCTGTTTTACTCCTTCATCAATTTTTTTTTCTTGAAATATCTTCCCCGGATGCATCTATTTTTCATGAATTTTTCCGCTCAAACCGGGTCTCGAGAAACATCGTGCTGAAGTCGTGTCACGATTTTGGCCATGTGGCCACAACTAAAAACCGATGCAAAATTTCGACAAAGTCAAAATTTTGCATGGAGGCACAGCACTACCTGATGTCATTCGAAAATGTAGCTTTGATTCAGAGAGGGTGGTTTTTCATCCACCAAAATCTCCAAACTCAGCACAAAATTACATCTTCTTTTCAGCCAAATCACCATAACTTATAAAAAACCACTTGATTTAGTGCATTGAAATTTTGCAGGGGACGACTACTTCACAATGGTTCTGAATCATTGTTTTCAAGATTTTAACCTGGATTTTTAACATGGTTTGGAAGTATGGAAATAAAGTTCCAGTATTTTGACCCCCAACCTCATGAATCCCTGTTAATTTTTTTGTTTGTGGGGTGTTTTACCAGACAATTGGTGGTTGTTTCCAGAGGACAATGCTGGTAACCAAGGTGGCTGCCTTGTCCTCTGAATAATTGAATTCACTTCTGACGCAGCATCAGTTTTTTTTTTGGTTGCAGTTCGGAATACCTGCCGACATTGAACTGAACGAGTTATCACCATTGCTCTCTGATATACTAAAAGCTAACTAAACCTAACCTAACCTGACCTAACCCAACCTAACCTGTCCTAACACACCTATCTAACCTATCCTACCCTGCCCACATCGTCCTCAACTTCCTATCCTATTTTGGCCACTTGAGCGTGTGTGAAAACTCGTCCAGTTCAGCTTTTTTCAGATGTCGGCAGGTATTCCGAACTGCAACCTTTTTTTTTTGCATTTTCTCATCATCAAGAAAAATTGAGATGGCTGGCCCTGCTTCTGACTTGCCCAATTAACGTCATGTATGGCGTGACACAAACTAAACTAAATTTCTCTGAACAGTGTTTGTCTATGGCAATGAAAGTGCAAAACTACCTAAAACTCACTTGCCATTTTGACCATGTTCGGCCTCTTACGGCGAAGAGATCATGAACGGGGTGACGATAACTCCGGAGGTAACGCCAATGCGAGGTAACTTTTTCCCATCTGATCCAATTGTAAAAATTTGCCTAGCATTACAGGGTTGCCAGTGACCTGGAAAAGTCAGGGAATTTGAAAAAGGAACCTGGGAAAGTCAGGGATTTCAAGGGTTTTTGCTACCAAACCTGGAAAAGTCGGGGAAATCGAAATATCAAAAGGGAATTTTCCAGTTAAATCACTCAGTTTGAGCCTCTGCTTTGGAACATTCGAACCAATTTTTATCAAAAATGCTTTTTTTGCTTCTTTTTCAAAATGCATAGCTTTCACCAAGCTGTGGAATTCTTGGCATTCTTTCAGGAAAATCCTGAAAATTGACAGTTTTATGAGACATGGGCCAGAAAAGGGCCTGGAATTTCCTGGCAACGGACCTGGAAAAGTCAGGGAATTGAGAACTGGGAAATGGCTGGCAACCCTGCATTAGCTTTACCCCTGGAGTAAGCGTTAACCGCCATGATCTCTCCGCTGTTAATGATAAAATGACACTCGCAACGATTTCACTCCCTAAAAATCATATGCTTCATTGTATCCTAAATAAGTGAAAGTGAAACTCCCTTGTTGAACTCCATTTCCATTTTGGCTATATTCGGCTCCTTTGCAGCATGAGTAAAATTTCACTTCCCTTTTGAGCAAGTTTGACTACTTTAGCCATCATAATTATTGTGAAACTCCCTTCTCCTCATGCCATTCTTCCCATTTTGTTCAATTGTGGAGTGGCGTCTGGTTGCTTACCAACCGAAATGCACTTTGGCTTCGTCACTGCGGGGACAGTAACTCAGGATTAATGCCAATCTAAGGTTGGGAGTTAAATTTTTGTCATTCACTTCAATGGACATAAATTGATTCCGCAATCTCGGATTTGCATTTATCCTGAATTGATATCCCCACAATTTAATTAGTACCAGATCTGGACTTTAGCATCTTTCCTTTATTTGCTTCACCCCACCTTTTTCTATTTGTTTTTTTTTTATGTTCACAGAGATCATCCCACAACGATAAAGAGGCGTTTCCTGAGTGCTCTGGTGATGATATTTGTTTCAGCACTGCTGCTCTGGTTGTTTGCACCTCCACACATCTTTGCTGAGGTCAGTTGTTGATATCTGCACGTTCAATTTCGTTGAGAGCGTTTTGGTTTGTTTGTTTTGTGCGATTCCTTTTCTTTTGTTGCGATTTCTTTTATTGTGCGATTCCTTTTCTCATTCCATTATCCCTGGTTGTAAATTCTTTTGTCTCATTCTTACTGGAATTATTTTAAAAAGGTTGTGTGACGGGCACTCTAAAACCTCAAAGTGATTTCTTGAACTCTTTACTTTGAGAACTCCTACCTTCCGTTTTTGCTTCCATTTGCAAAGTTCCTTTTTTGTGTTTCCGTTGATAATTGACTCCTTTTTGCTTCCATTGGTAACTGGTTCCTTTTTTTACTTCCATTGAAAACTGATTCTTATTTGCTTTCATTGATAACGTTCCTTTTTATGTTTCTGTTGATAATTGACTCCTTTTTGCTTCCATTGATTACCCACTGGTTCCTTTTTTGCTTACAGTGATTGCTTATTTGCTTCCAGTGATTGTTACCGGTTCCATTTTTGCATCCATTGATAACTGACCCCTTTGTTGCTTCCATTGATTACTGGTTCCTTTTTTGCTTCCAGTGATTATTACCGGTTCCTTTTTTGCTTCCAGTGATTATTACCGGTTCCTTTTTTGCTTCCATTGATTATTACCGGTTCCTTTTTTGCTTCCAGTGATTATTACCGGTTCCTTTTTTGCTTCCGTCTAGAACTGAGTCCTATTTTGCTTCCATTGATAACTTATTCCTTTTTTACTTCCATTGACAACTGGCTCCTTTTTTGCTTCCTTTAACAATGATAACAACAAGTTCCTTTTTTTGCTTCCATTGATACTATTTCCATTTTTACTTCCATTGAAAACCGTTTCATTTTTTACTTCCATTGACAATGATTCCTTTCTTGGATAACTTCCATCAATAACTGAGTCATTTTTGCTTCCATCGATGACCGATTCTTTTTTTTTTTTTTTGCTTCATTGGTTGCTCTTCTCTTCATTGATTGCTCATTCGAATTCCAAATGACCTCTCCCTTTCATTTCATTCAATTCATTTTATTTCAGACCAGTCTGCTTCGGCTGTTGGGCTTTCGTTTGGATGGTATTTATCCAGCCATAATCGTGCCTCTTCTGCTAACTGCAATCCTGTTCTTTGGACCACATTTTTACGACGGACTGGCTAAATTTCGAGGTAACGGCATCGGCTTTCTTTTTTTCTTGTTTTGACTCCCGTAGTAACCAATCTGTTTTTAGTCATTTCTATTGTGTCAGATTTTTCTTTCAAAACACAGATTTACATTGCCGCTTCAACAATTCATTCGACTAGATACTAGAAAAAGATGTTGGGCTCCCAATGCAGAGACAAAACATGAAGTTCAGAATACCTACTCGGTTGTGAGGCCATCGACCAGTTGAAGTTGTGCAGCCCTGCACTGTGGAATAAAAGGCAATTGGCTGGCGAAATCCTTCTGGGTTCTACAGCGTAGCCCTTTAGGATGGATGCACTCCTGCACATGGAGTTTTGTCGCCTCTTGTTGTGTTCAACTTCTGCAGCGCTTGCAGGTGAATGCAGTTTTATGTAGCATGACTGATGACATATCCCTTTGCTTTGTCTCCGGTGAGTGACGGGCCTAAAAACATTAAATGTTTTCATGATACATCATGAAAACATTTTCTTTTGGTAAATCGCTTGCATGCCCTGGAGTTTTTTACTTTCAATTTTTCTTCAGCTTTCTCCCACTGCCTGTAAAATTCCTCGGTTAAGTACCCCTCCCCCAGAATCTCTTCCTCGTAAAATTTATAAATATTCCATTTTCAGCAAGATTGCACCAATTTAGTGTTGTAAAACTTCGCAGGTTTTTTATCGTTACCATTTTTTTATTTTGCCGGATTTAGGCCCACGCTCTGTTGTAACTTAAATGAAGTCGTTCTTTCACTCCCTTTCAATTCAAATAAAAGACTGGTATTTAGGAAGCCCTCTTCAAGTTTCCGTCATGTTTGAGCAAATAAAAATGCCGATTTTAGTTCTACGGGTATTTGACCAGTAAAAATGCTAATCTTTAACGTAGGTGAAGGGAAGTATTATGGCTCATCGCATAACTCAATGGCCAGTCCCATTGTGGGCATTTTGTAAGCCAGTTTGGTAATTTCTCTTCCGGTCGACCTTTGTTTGATCAGTCATCGATGACTGATTCAACTTCTCTCAGTGATAGATGCCACATGAGCACGTGTAGTAACAGAAGCAACAATGATTCCCTAACAGAGTTAAATTGGCCTTTTTCAGATTTTTTGCCAACTTTTTCTTGAAAAAGTTGGCAAACACAATGATTGTGTAACGTCCGGCACAGGTTTAAACTTTCTTTTTTGGGAAATGAAAAATTGCAGACAAAAAAACACAACAAAGCTTCATAGATTAGGCCTGTTTGAGAGGCTAGTGCCAGATTTAATACGCTGTCGCAAAAATCATCAAAAATCATCAGAAAATTTCATAACAGAATTTTATTTGACACCAATTTCACAAATAAATGGGTTTTCAAGTGATTAGAAAATAAAAAGAAGAAAAACAAAGACAAATAACTTGAGACTACTTTCCAGCGGATGAAAATTGAGTTCGTTGGAAGGCAGTTCAACTCAGCTGTCTGCAAGGCGAAGAGGCAGGCGAGGAGAACGTTTTGAGCGGCCGAAGCAGCACGGAGCTCGCTGTGAGCAGCGCTTGGAGTTCGATTGAGCTGCTGGAAATGGTCGTTCGCCGGAGCGGCCGCTGCAGGGTGCTGGCCGAGAGAGCTGAGTTGAACTGTTTTGGGCCTCGATTTCTTCAAGTGGGTTTTG